>MU738211.1:0-25101 GCA_026770625.1 Nicotiana glauca
CTATTTTGAGTTCTTCTTCTCGTGTCTTTCGCTTCTCGTGTCTCTCAATTAATTATTGTCTGTTGACCTTTTGACTAATCCACGTGTCATGCCACGTCATCTTTAATATAAATTCAGTTTTTTCCCAATACAATCTTCTGATTCTAATATACGTCTTAGTCTACCTAGTTCTTGATCTAGGAATAAAGCACGAGCGACTTTCTTGAATCAGTATAGGTCATTGTCCAGATTACCATGGACAAGAGGATGAATTTATTCAAATCCGAGATTTGGAGCTTGCCTACTAGTGAAGGTAGTTAAAAGCTAGGACAACCTATGCAAGCCATCCATCCGAAATACCTCTCATGTCAACAATCATTTTAAAAATGATCTCGTCAACCATCATTTTGTTCCTAGATAAGAAACGCATGAGATAATATCATTTTAGACATGATAGTTCTTTTTCTGTTTATGTTTTAAACATTTTAGTTGTGTATGATTATCAATGTTGACTAATTGGGAGTGAATTGCCATATTATAACGACTACATAAACAAGAATCCTCCGGTATATGAACATTTTCAATTTACATATTGTAGGGAAATTACATACGAAAATAACAACAATAATACTACAGTAATATTTGTGAGCGGAAATATGTGAATTGACTTGAGTCGTGCTAGACACTGTCCTAAGAAACTATTTCAGCAATGTAAAATGTTTCTCCGGGATTAAACAAGCACATCTCTAGTTATTTAGAGGATACATGAATCAACAAAAAATTAATAATAAATACATCAAGTTTGGAATGAGGAAATAAACATAGGTTATAAAAGAATCTGGAACACACAAAAGGCTATACGTAATTTAAAAAAAAAAAAGAGAGAAGGCTTGTAGTGATGATTGTCACACCTCTTTTTTTCTCACGCAAGCAAATTACGTAGTTGAGCTAGAAGAGTTTTTCCAATTGAAGTGACGTTTTGAAAAGGAATTATTTATTATTTAGAGTCGCCACTTGGAATTGAGTTTTGGTGTTCCAAGTCACCTTTTATTTGAATCTCCTTTCAAAAGGAAGGTTTGACTCTTAATTATGGTCTACGAAACAGAAGTCTGAGTAAGGAATTCTGTTGATCGAGGGGAAGGTGTAAGGCACCCCTCAAGTCCCGTGGTTCTAGCACGGTCGCTTTATTGACACATGTAAGGCTTGAATCAATTTTTAACTATTCTTGTATTTTATTGGTTATGGCTTATTTATTACCGCTTAATTAAATATTATATTTTTATTAATTGTATTCACCAAGATGCGGAATGCACACAAGGTACTTCTTTGAAATTAAATGTTAAACCAAGGTACGGAATATACACATGGTTATACATAATTATTTTAAATTTAAAGGTATCGAGACGCGGGGATGCGCACATGATCCTTTTATTATTTAAGCATATCAATCCAAGGTTCGGGTATGAACACATGGACACACACAATTTTTCTTTACTAAAGAGTCAAGGAGCAAGAACTCAACATCAATCGTTACTATAGAAAAGCATACAAACAAATTGAAAGAATGATAACTTAGCAAGTTGTATCATAAATAATAGGAAAGAGGGATAAACATCAAATATGCATTACACTGTCTGTGGATGATTACAATGTGCTCCAAAACAAAAAAAAGGGGAAGAAAAAGACTCGAACTCTATGTCAAATCTATAGTAAAAAAAAAAGCCAACACACTTGTTATTTGTATAAAGTTACCAAATCTTCTGTGAACCACATTCGTGAGCAACATTTAGTATTTTAAAGTTTTTGTTTTCTTACTAGTTTGTATGCTCTATGTACAGAAATTACTTCTTAGATGCATAGTCCATTCAAGAGAGTTTAGGTTTCTATGTTAGAGAAGACAAAATCAGCCTTTAAACTAAGGCTTGCAGCATTCGAAACGTGATTAATAAGAAAATCAAATATGTCTCAGGAACCAGTATCATGCTTGATGGCGTTACACAATCAGAAACAAAAATCAAAGAAGAAAAAAAAAAAAAAAACTTGAATAACAGACCAATACTATATCTCAGTCACATAGAAGCCAAACATTAAAGAGGAAGAGAGGGAAAAGAGTGGACCTCAACAATATTAACAAGAACTCAGTTACAGCAAACTTCGGCGGACCAAATCTGGCCAGAAAACAATCCAGAAACACCGAACTTTCCGTGACCTGAACCACGCAGGAAAACTCGATGGACTCCCATCTCAGTCGATTCCCATATTTGAACAGCAAAATTTAAAAATGAGGAAGAAATTCCAGAATCTATTCTTTATGTATGTTTTTTCGATTTTGTATATTCTCTGTATATTCTGTATATGCTGTGTATATCCCTGTCTATTCCCTCCTAAAAGTGTCCTCATATATATAGATGTGTGGAGGGAGTTAGAGTTGGAGTTGTAGTGAGAGAATGAAGTTGAGAAGATCATGGTAAGTAGTTAGGATAATCTTTTTTTGAATCTTTCAAGATTTATCTCCCTTTTTTGTTATATTATTTATTTTTGTTTTATTTATTTATTTATTTATTATTATTATTATTAATAACTTTTACTTATTCCTTATTAATGAAGAAATTAAAAAGTAAAATACATAGTTAAAAATATTAGTTAGCTACCTTATACTTAAATATTATATACATAAGAAAGATTAAATATGTACATTATAGTTTAAATTATACTAAAAAAATATTAAAACTAACTTATTTATTATAATTCTAATTAAAAGAAGCCATATATTTTTTGTAATTTTTTATTTTCTCGTTGCAAATAGAAGTGTGTGTGTATATATATATATATATATACTTGAACTTTTCGTGTGTTGGAGTCCAGCATAATATGCTGAAAGTTCATATGAGCACCGATCTTCAATATATTATGCTGAAACTTTTTATGTCGTAGTAAAATAGAAGGCTATTTTTATTGACTTTGTAAACGCTGACTATTTTTGAATCATCATACCGAAAACTGACGCGCTATTTCGACAATTTTCCAAAGATTTTAGGGTTAATCCTTTTCCTCTTGACAGTTTCACCAAATAAAAATGCACCCTTATATACTTGGTACGTGGCGGAATAAAAATAATCAATTGATACGTGGGATCTAACACTCATTTCCTCATTTTATAACCGCAAAACTGGGCCTTGAACCGCCTAAAGCCCACGGGCCGAAATTACTAAGCTCCATTCTCTCTCTCACAGCCATACTTCAGTTCTCTCGTTCTCTCTCTCATAGCCTCACAAGGTTGTAGTTTGTACCGTAATCTCCAAAAATTGTCAGTGTTTCCGTGTGATTTGCTGCATTTTCTGGAAAATTCATTGCTATCTTCTCCTCAAGGCTCATTTGACGTCGTATGGATATCGGAAGTTTAGCTCCATGAAATGATTTCTGTGATGAGCAACGGATTTGAAGCAAATAGAAGGAACGATTCAGTTGAAGAGACGAAACTTAGGGTTTCCACCACAACCTCCAGTATCACCCCCGCTGATGGTTTTAGGGTTTCTATGGACGTAACGAATTCTAGGGCTTCGAATTCGGATTCTAGGGTTTCGAATGCGGAAAACGAGGGAAATGAAACAACTAAGGTTAGGGTCATGATAGAGGAAGAAGGTGCGAACTACGTGAAAGCGAATCGGGTTAAGTCGGAGCAGAAAGGTAAGAAGACATCCTTAGTTTCTAGTAGAACTGATGTCAAGAAGGGAAAAATGGAGCCTGTTGTTTCTGGATACGATTTGATGCTATCTAAGTTCGATGAGTTTGCAGGGAATGGGAAGAGTTGGTCAGTTGGTTACGGGTTTGAAATGGGTGATATGGTGTGGGGGAAGGTGAAATCACACCCTTGGTGGCCAGGTCACATTTTTAGTGAGGCGTTTGCTACTCCTTCTGTACGAAGGAGTAAAAGAGAAGGTCACATTTTAGTGGCTTTTTATGGTGATAGTAGTTATGGCTGGTTTGAGCTGGATGAGCTAGTACATTTTGAACCCACTTTTACTGAAAAATCTATGCAAACTAATGTGAAGAACTTTGTTAAGGCGGTGGAGGAAGGGGTCGATGAGGTGGGCCGGAGGAGTGCTTTAGGTTTGGTTTGTCATTGTAGGAAGAGATACAAATTTCGTTCTGCGGAGGTTGATGGGTTTTTTAGTGTAGATTTTAGTGATCTTGAGAAGAATTGTACTTACTCTGCCAGTCAGATTAAGAAGGCTAGGGAAAGGTTTCAACCAAAAGAGACATTTGACTTTGTGAGGAAGTTGGCGTTAAAGCCTAGGAGTAAAGTGCATGAGACCGATCTTAACTTTGTTAAGAAGAAGGCGACTGTGTTGGCTTATAGGAAGGCAGTGTTTGAGGTATTTGATCCTACATATGCTGAAGCTTTTGGTGTTATTCCTTCTAAACAAGCACAAGAAGCAGTGGCTCAGCCATTTAGACAGCCTTCTTCAAGAGGTACTGATTTCCCTCTTTCTATGTTATATTTAATGCTCTTTTATCGAACTCCCCCAAAACACTGTTTTATTTTTTGCACGACTAGTCTGTATCTAATTTTTGAAGCATTCCCAAGCTCATTACCTGGATGGTACTCTTAGAACTTTAGTGCTGTGAAGGGCTTGCAGTGTTTTAGCACCTCGAACTCTCATTTGGAGGGAAGTGCTGGTACCAGGCTACCAGCAGTGACAATAAATGGGTTTCCAGCTTTTGGTGTTAAGCGCCTTGTTTAGTTGAGGCATTCTTTACTTTCCTTATGCATGTGTTGTATTAATCACTTTTCACTAGTATATATTTCACTTGGATTAGATTTATTTTCCAGTCGAACACAAATCCTTTTAAATAAAATATATTTTGTTGTTTTCTATACCAATTATTAGTTGTTAAAGGATTACTTGGGATTATCTACCACACTTGGGTGCTCTATTCCAGCAATCTAATTTAAATAACCTTCGGCAGAAGGTGGCAGTAGCACACACTAAAGGATAAAAAGATAGAAGGTTGTTTGAGATGGTTTGGTCATGTCTTACGTCGATCTCCTAATGTATCAGATTATCGGTGTGAAATCATAGTGAGGGGAGGTGTTAAAAACAGATGAGGTTAAGCTAAGATTACATGAAATAAGTTGTCTCGAAACCTACAAATTCTTGGAGTCTTTGTAGACAGTGAAAAATAGCATACGATGGAAGGAAAAAATCTTTATTGGCGATATCAATTAGTTGAGATTGAGTGTTAGTCATGCTCGGATGTTTATTTTAGGTCCAGTGTTTGCTAGGTATTTTACTACTCTTGTTGCTGTTGTAACCCAAACTTATTTTTACAGAACTTTTCTGCAATGGTTTCTTCAGTGGAAGTGAATATATTCACAATTTAAAGAAAGTGAAAGTGAATAAATTCATGCATCCTTAACCCATTAATCTTGAAATTGATGTCGTTAAGTCTTGTTGATTTTTTTGACATGAATCAGAAGAAGTTTTGATGACACTTCTAGATGAAGTTTAGAGTTTTGTCCTTCTGTATTTTAGTAGGCATTTGTTTTTTTCTTCTCTCTCCTCTCTCTCTCTTTTATCAATCCCCCTTGTGCGTCTCTCTGCCTCTTTGATAATCTGGTGTAATGTCTGTGGTGAACCATAAATAGATAACACCACATTGTATGCGTCCTGCAGCGAAGGAAAAATGAGGGATAAACTTGCGTCTTATTTGAGTTACTCATTGGCTTATATATTCTTCTTTCTTTTTCATTTTTGTCTTTCCTCCACCGATGGGAGGGATTACTTGTCCTGCGTTTATTTCCCACTTTTAAGCATCTCCGTACCTATAAATAAAAAGAAGCAACAGTGGCGTGTGCAAAAAGAATGAGAATTTTATTTAAAAAGAATAGCAAATGATGGTCAATTAATTGAAGCAATAATGCAGTACTGAATATGGTTCGGTATGGTTGTGATGTTCAAATAACAAGGCGATACTTACGATGAGACCATATGGTTGGGGGTTTTATGTGCTAACTAGGAGAAAACCATAAAGGAGTAAAAAGAAAAGAAAATTGAGAAAAGCAAAAGGGAATTGCAAGATTGGATTTAGCGGTTAAATATGTGTATTTTCCTGCTGTTGTATCTAATTGCACTCTTTGCAGCTAAGGGCTGTTTCTGTGTTCAAATTCTCACCCTGTGAAACACATGCCGAATTTTAGAACTAGCTTTATGCATTCGTGATCGAACCAAAGACTTTGCAGTAGTCATTAGCCAACAGTTTAATTTTGGATAAAACCATGTAGGAAACAACTAAATTGGACTGAGGATATGAATCGGTGTCTCAACAGAGATGCATTCTTCATTTCTTGGGAAGGAATTGTGATATGAAAGTCTTGGTTATAAATTGCTCTCTACAAATGGATTGGTCCCTGTTGGACCAAAAAGGAAAGTAAGATAATTTTTTTTGAGATAGGGAGTGTAATTTGCAAAAAGTAATATGGGATTAGATTGTTTGACAACAGTAGTATTGTGTGAGACGTCATACAAAGAATGAAAGGATTTTTGGTAAGTTGAATTTTACAGAACAAAATCTTTCTTAAAAAAACTTAAACAAAATAAAAAGGGTTTCCTTTCTTCTTCAAAACATCCTGTAAAATGGCTGTGGAGTGGTGGTCAAGTTGTCAATAGTGTATTTGCCGGTGAGTAATTGAAATTGAATATGAATAGGAGCTTATAGCATTGTGTTGTTATACGCAGAAGAAATGTGGCGTGCAAAAGTATGGGATGGCAAGATCAACTGTTGGCCCTTTTATGTAGTAAAAATAGATGCTGCAGTCCAACATTTAACCTAAAGTTGTATGCGGACATAGCATTTTAGGGTGGATATAATTAGCAACTGACAAAATAAAAAGTGTAGCGCTTTCCTTTCTTGTGTTGAGTTGGGCAAAGAAAATATGACAGTTTATGTGCAAACTACTCTTTATCCTTGTTTTAATGTGGTGAAACCCCAGATATCAAAGGAAATTCTTATCTCTTTTTAGCTGTTAAAGTCATCTCCTTCACAATGTTTTTCCTTTGCTTTGCACATACAGACAAATAATTGCATTTATATTGCAGATATCAATGTTTTTAGAATGTGTTTGCTTCCATCTTCATATTGGTTATGTTATTGGGATTCTGAGTTTTTAACTTTTCTGGATTTCTTTTTTTCTAATATTAGCTTCACGTTCTTGTTTTTTTTTTCTCTCTCTTTTGAATTGTTTGTACCTTTACCTTTTGTTAAATAAGCGCGTTATACATTTTTAGCAAAAAGTTCTCAACTTGTCAGATTTTGCTCACTTGTGTCTTTTGTGCTTCGACAAATTACAGCTCCTTTGAGTGGCAGATTGGTGCAGGCAGAAACTCTGGGTAAGGGAAAGAGTTCTGCAAAATCTAATAAAATGAAGGACCAAGTTGAGAAAGACAGGTATCTATTTAAACGCAGAGATGAGCCTGGTAACCTGAAAGTCCAAGTTGGTGCAGCACCAGCAGTTAATTCTGACCAACCCGTTCACCTAGATGGTTCCTCCTTATCAGGAAAAGATGTCTCTCCTAGTGCTGCTGAGCACCTGCCTAGTGCATCTGGCTCCACCTTGATTGAGCAGCCATTAAATCCGGCAGCGAATGTGGAAGAACTGCATGGACAGAGACAAGCTGAAGATGATGGTACTGATGTTGTGCAGCCTTCTGTGCCTACTGAAGCAAAGCTGCATGCTGGGGGTTCTCGAGTAAAAAAGATCAATAGTGGACCAGATAAGGTCAAGATTCGTAAACGTTCTGGTGAGGAAGTGAGTGGTGGCAGTAGTCCCTCAACCGAGAGGAAGAAAAAGAAGAAAAAGAAGGCGGAGGGGGGCTTGAATGCAAACTCTAATCATGTGGAGGGACAAGTAGCTGTTTCTTCAGATAGTATGGTGATGGAGAAAGTAGGAAGAGAGTCTGTCCAAGTTCCTTCAGCTTCTAGGGAAGAACTTCAAATGGATATTCAGCAAAAGGGTGATGCCACAGGTAGCTCTGTGCCTGATGGTCTGGTAACAGAAGATGAGGTTCGGGTTAGAAGCAACAATATTGAGCTTCCTCAAGTACTTGGTGATTTACATGCTCTTGCTCTTGATCCATTTTATGGGGTAGAGAGCAGCAATATAAAAACAATACGAGAACTGTTCTTGAAATACAGGTCTCTTGTCTATCAAAAAAGCTTGGCCTTGTCTGCCGCAGTTGAGAGTGAGTCAAGTACCCCCATCAGCAAATCACCTGTTGTCGCCCATATCTCAGACACTGCCTCCACCAATAATGTGAAACAAACATCAAATCTGAAGCCAGAGAAGAATCCTGCCAGGCCTGATGATCCTACCAAAGGAGGGCGAAAGAGGGGTCCTTCAGATAGGCAAGAGGAGATTGCTGCCAAGAAGAAGAAAAAGATCAATGATGTGAGAGCATTGGCAGCACAAAAGAAGGCTTCCTTGAAGGCTTCAGAAGTTCAACAAGGCGAAAGCAAGGAAATACCTGCCAAAAAACTGTCTTCAACACAAGTGAGAGTCTCTAAGCCAGATATTGGCAAGAAGAAGGAGCCTGACCCAACCATGCTTATTATGAAGTTTCCACCTAATGGAGCTCTTCCCTCCATTCCTGAGCTGAAGGCTAAGTTTGCCCGTTTTGGAATTATGGATCATTCAGCTACTCGGGTCTTCTGGAAGTCATCCACCTGCCGTTTGGTCTACCAATACAGGGATCATGCAGTGGGGGCCTATAGATTTGCCAGTGCTAACAATAATTTGTTTGGGAATCCCAATGTGAGATGCTACATTAGAGAAGTGGCAGCCGAAGCACAAGACGCAGAAACTACCAAGGTGCCAAAGGAAGATGTTGCCGCCGAGACTTCTGCAGCAAAAGATGGGGCAGCTGATTCGAGGTCCACAACAATGCCTGGGCAGCTGAAATCATGTCTAAAGAAACCCCCAGGTGAGGAAGGGCCAACGAGCAATGGTGGTAATGGTAGTAATAGGGCATCACCCCGTGTAAAATTTATGTTGGAAGATGCTATTATTAGAGGTGAGCAGACAAATGATAGTAGGACCGTCAACGATGCTAGTAGGACCGTCAACGATGCTAGTAGTATTGCTGATCGAAGTGCATCTTCTAGTTCTAATATCAACAATTACACAACTCAGTCGTCCATGCTCCCTCTTCCTACTGCTCCATATGCCAATGCACCCCCAAATGATGTTCGCTTTACTCATCAAGTAGCCCATAGAAACGTGTCCAATTATAACAATCAAGTATCCGTTCCTGAAGTTGATATTTCACAACAAATGCTAGGCCTTCTCACCAGGTGTAGAGACATTGTGACCGATCTGACGGGTTTATTGGGCTATGTCCCTTATCATTCCCTTTAATTGGCTCATGTTTTTTGGAATGCTTTTGGCCAGCACCAATCATCAATGCAATGCACAACATTAGCGTTGGGAAAGTCGGAAGAGCGCTTCTGAAGCAAAGGACTCAGATTAATTTTTGCATATGATTAGGAAGCAGCCAGAGTGGAAATTGGAATTACTAAAAATTGCCCCGATTGTGTACTTTCAGATAGCATGTATCGAGGAATGATGATAGTGATTTTGTTTTTTATTTGTCTACCCCCTGCCCATCCCCTCCCTTCCCACCACCTAGCCCTTCCTTGAGACTCAGAATTGACATGTTATACAATTGAAACTATGTAAAACTGTTCAGAAGTTGGAATTTAGGAATTAAAGAATCAAAGTGGAATCTTGGGAAATAGGGGAGAATTAATAAATGGTCAACAGAGGTATAAAAGAATGTGAACACTCCGTCTTTTAGATGAAAAAGAGCTAAGAAGCCTAAATAAAATTAGGATTTAAGTTGTATATGCTGATAGCATAATTTTTTTACATCATCGGGTCAATTTAATTGATTATAGCAGGTTATTATTTTATTTTTTAGGTTATTTTAGAAGGCTTGCTACGAAGATTTATTTAGTTGCAAATAAATTTAACATGATGATGCAAAAAAATCTACTTACACGGACTCAAAATCCTCAGCTTTTTTGAGAATTTAAACTTCTCTAGTTTTATAATATTCCCTCTTTTAACAATAGAGCTCTGGAAAGATGCTGAATCGTAGATAAATCTATAATTTCTTTTACATTTTTATTTATTTAAAAAAAGGTAGTTTTAATTAAACAGCAATGCATAATAGTAAGTAGGGTTATTTAGTTGATACGGTAAGAATCATCTTCCTGTTGCTGACATTCACGTTCGGAAGGAGCACCTTAAAACTCCGGTAAAATCCCAGAAATTTGAGACTTAGATAAATGGATCTGATCGAGTTCCTCCACTGATTTGATTCTCCCTAAAAGTCCGAACTGAAAATATTGAAACATAAATAATTTTGTATTTGAATCAATTTGAAATTAAGTGTATTCTGATAATAAACACATTTTTGGTGTCACCGTCAACGGCTTATTTTCACCTTTTTGTAAGTCTATCCGTAACTACTTATTTATAAAATAGACTTCCGTTACTTAAAAGGATAATTTCAACCTTTGGTGCCTTAAAAATACTTAAATTCAGCTTGGCTAAACGGCTTCTATATCATTACAGATAAACAGTTTTTTTGGATGGTTGTTATATATCGTTTCATACTGTATTATATCGTATTGTACTTGTATTAGGAAAAAATTGAGTTATATATAGAATTGATTGAAAAGTGACATGTCACGGCACGTGGACTGCTCAAAGAACGATAATTGGCAAAGAATAATTAAAGAGGCACGAGTTACAACAAACACGGGCAGAGACCCAAAATATTCAATGCTCGGACCTCTTTATATTCGAAAGCCAGGACAAGAGAATGAACCTGATAGCAAAAAAAGGGTACGGATACGTATTGTGACTAATTAATAGGCATTAATTATGGAAAACATTAGAGAATCTGTATTGAATTACAATGATTACCAATTATAACGTTGCATTAAATGCCATTTATTGTCTATAATGGCCCTATTATGACAGAAACAAAACGTATCACTTAGAAATAGCTATAAAAGGGGAAGACTGATCATTTGTAAGCGGATACGAAATACTATTAGAATATATTGATTCATTCTGCTTTCTACTCAGCTATCTTTTACATTGTTTATTCCTATTTTTATTTGATTATCAGTAACCCGAGTTCTTCTTAAAGTAAGCTTTGATCGAAATCCCGATTTTTGGTTAAACAAATTGGTTCCATTACCGGGAATATGATAATCTACTCTTTCTTAATTTAGCCTTTTTTGTCATATCAACCATGTCAAATGTTAATGATAATAACCAAAGAAACCATCAACTCCAGGAGAATCAGCAAGATGATCGTACCCCGGTCCCTTCTCCACAAAGCTCTCCTCGATGATCTCGGGAAGGAACTCCTGATGGATCTCAATCAAATGCAAATTCTCAATTTGAAAACGATTAGGCTATCAACGAAGTTTTGCAAAAGTTAATCGCTCAACAGGTCAGCAAAACTCTTAAGGCTTTCGTTAACCAGTTACTAGTTGCACCACCAATATCAACCCCAAATAACAACACCTTGGGGAACCCTCGTTCTGGACTTGGTAGCTCAGGCAGTGGTGGAACCCTCAGCGAGTCACGAGATGGAGAACCAAGTAACCTAGTCAATACTGATTTACAAAATTTAGTATTAACCTTGCACAAACAGCTCAAGGAGCAAAGTGACTGCATAGAGCAAATAACTGGAGTACCGCATGTAATCAAAGGAATAGATACGGACAAATATTCACAACAACCTTGGAAGTCAAGTGCTGCTCCTTTTTATAATTCTAAAAAAATTTAAAATGCCCGATATTCCAAAATATGATGGAACAAAGAAGTCAAGTGCTGCTCCTTTTCTAATTCCAAAAAAATTTAAAATGCCCGATATTCCAAAATATGATGGAACAACTGATCCACGAGACCACGTGACAATATTCACAACTGGTGTAAAAGGCAATGACTTGACCAAACAAGAAATTGAATCAGTATTGGTCAAAAAATTCGGTGAAACACTCACTAAGGGAGCATTAACATAGTATTCTCTTTTATCCAAAAATTCTATAAATTTTTTTGCTGAGCTTGCAGATCTATTTATCAAAGCACATTCGGGAGCTCAAAAAGTTGAAAAAAGAATGAAAGATATTTTTAAAATAAAGCAAGGAGATTCAGAATTGCTCAGAGAATTTTTAGACAGATTCCAACGTGAAAGGATGACGTTGCCACCCATACCTGATAACTGGACAGCTATGGCATTTACCAGCAATCTAAATAAGAAGAGTTAGGAGGCCACGAGACGACTCAAGGAAAGACTACGAGATTTTTCAACAACAACTTGGAATGACGTTTACAACAGATACAGCACAAAGTTGCGGATATACTATTTCCCAGCTTCAAAAGGAGGAGAGGGTTTCAAGGCGTGCCAAACTGAAAAAAGGTCTGGGAAAAATAGATACGATCCTTACGTGGGACCATCAGGAAAAGACTCACGGTCGAAACAGGATAACTTAAGGTATGATTGTAGGTCGAGAGATAGAGAATCAGGTTCATCATCAAGGTTCAGACAAGACCGGGACACACGGGAGATGCGCGGTGATGATAAAAGCTCTAAGGCAATAATTTGCGGTCACAGTTTCAATGTAAGCACTTCAGAGTTAGTAGCAGTATTAAGAAACATGGGTGATAAGGTGCGGTGGCCAGAGAAAATGAGATCAAATCCAAATAGGTGCAATCCTGATCACTGGTGCGAGTTTCACAACGATCATGGTCATAAAATAGCAGATTGTAGATTGCTACAAGGTGAGGTAGACCATTTATTAAAGCAAGGGTATCTTACCGAACTATTTAGAAAAAAAGTTTAAGCAAGCATACATGAAGAACATGCAGGAGCCTCCTAAACCTCATTCTCCGAAAAGGACCGTTAATGTTATAAGCGGAGGCAAAGAAATTAACGGTGTGACATATATGACGGCCAAGAAAATTTTTGAAGTTATAGTTATACACGGGAAGCGGGTTCGACATGTTTTAGAGGAAGAAATTATTACATTTGATGATACAAACGCGGAAGGAGTGCTAACTCCACACAACGATGCACTGGTAATATCTCTACTTGTACATGATACTAACGTAAAATGAGTTTTGATTGACCCAGGTAGCTCCATGAACATCATTTTGCTAAGAGTATTAAGTGAGATGAAAGCGGAAGATAAGCTAATACCCAAGGCTCATACTTTATTTGATTTTGATAATTCGAGCGTCGTGACAAAAGGAGAGGTAATACTTACAACATTCACAGAAGGGGTTATTAAAGATACGAATATTCAGGTGGTAGAGATGGATATGGCTTACAATATGATTCTCGGGAGACTATGGATTCACGAAATAGATGCTGTCCCATCTACCTTACATCAAGTCATCAAATTCCCATCACAATGGGGAATCCGTCAAATCCGTGGTGATCAACAAACACCTAGGAGCATCAACTCTGTAGAAGATTCAAGCACAAAAAATGAAGAAAAATAGCAATTACAGAATCCAATTGAGGATGCTACACCATAAACCTCAACTGGAGATGGACAAAAAGATGTGGATTCATGACCTGATTTCATCCAATAACCAGAAAAAAATGAAAATATTAAAACCACGATTGAAGAATTGGAAGCTGTAGAAATATTCGTACAAATGCCTGAGAGGGAAGTCTACATTGGGGCCAACTTGAGCCACGAAATGAAAGGTAAGTTGATTTAATTTTTGAAAACTAACGTGGATTGTTTTGCCTAATCCTATTCTGATATGACAGGGATACCCCCGGAGGTAATGACTCACAAGTTAAATGAAGATCCATCGTATCCACCCATCAAACAAAAGAAGAGAAAGTAGGGATCTTTCAAAAATCAGTTGATTCAAGATGAGGTCCAAAAACTTTTAAAAATAGGCTCTATCCGCGAGGTAAAGTATCATAATTGGCTAGCTAATACTGTAGTGGTACCAAAAAAGAACGGCAAATGGCGAGTCGTGTAAACTACACCGAACTTAACAAAGCTTGTCCTAAATATTCTTTTCCGTTACCACATATGGATCAACTAATTGATGCTACTACAAGACATGAATTGTTAAGATTTTTAGATGCATATTCAGGGTATAATCAGATCAAAATGGATTCCCTAGATGAGGAAAAAACTCCATTTATAACAGACAAGAGGACTTATTGTTACAAAGTAATGCCCTTTGGCTTAAAAAACGCTGGTGCCATATATCAAAGGCTGGTGACCAAGATGTTTTCGGAACACCCAGGAAAAAATATGGAAGTCTACATAGATGATATGCTTGTCAAATCTCAACAATCGAGGGACCATATACAACATTTGTCTGATACATACCAGATCTTACGAAAGTTTAATATGAAGCTAAATCCTGAGAAATGTGCATTTGGCGTCTCATCAGGTAAGTTTTTGGGTTTTCTTATTTCTACCCGTGGTATTGAAGTAAATCCCGTGCATATTAAAGCCATTGAAGAAATTCTTGTTGTGCTTACAAGTAAGAAAGAGGTGCAGAGACTAATGAGAAGAATTGCAGCCTTGGGAAGATTTATTTCTAAGTCATCAAAAAAATATTTTAAATTCTTTTCAGCCTTTAAAAAGCAAGATCAGTTCGAATGGTCCGAAGAGTGTCAACAAGCACTCAAAAACTTGAAAGCATACATGTTAAATCCACCATTGCTTGCAAAACCAAAAGACGGAGAAAGATTACTTGTCTATCTAGCCGTTTCAGAAGTAGCGGTAAGTGCTGTTCTGGTTCGTGAAGACCAAGGTAAACAGTCTCCAATTTATTATGTTAGCAAATCACTATTAGATGCAGAGACACATTATCCTCAATTAGAGAAACTTGTACTTGCATTAGTCATGGCGTTTAGAAAATTAAGGCCTTATTTTCAATGCCACCCTATTTCTGTAGTGACTGCTTATTCCTTGTGTAATATATTACACAAACATGAACTATCGGGTAAGTTAGCCAAGTGGACCATATAATTGAGTGAATATGACATCACATATCAACCTAGAACTGCAATAAAATCACAGGTGTTAGCAGACCTTTTGGCTGATTTTAGTCAAGGGAGGCAACTAGAAGCAAAAAAAGAACTACAAGTGTTCAATGGATCTAATCTAGGAACCTGGACCTTATTTACTGATGACTCATCGAATGTGAAAGGGGCAGGTGTAGGAATTATTTTAGTACCACCTACAGGTGAAACCAAACAACAAGCTATAAAATATCATCCTGTAACTAACAACGAGGCAGAGTATGAAGCCATGATTGCAGGTTTAGAAATGACACGTGAACTTGGCATAGAACAAGTTATAATCAAAAGCGATTCGCAGCTCGTAGTCAGCGAGATGATGGGGACTTATACAGCCAGGGAGGCAAGAATGTAGCAATACCTGGAAAAGGTGCGAGATCTGGTTAGGCAATTCCAAAACTGGAAGGTTTTGCGGATCCCGCGGGAGGAGAATGTTGAAGCAGATGCCTTAGCTAATCTTGCATCTGCGGCAGAAGTAACAAATGATGGAAATGCTTCTGTCATACATTTATTTCATTCAGTACCCGATCAAGATAGAAATGAGGTAAATTTCAATAACCTAACTTGGGATTGGAGAAACGAGATTGTCACTTTTTTGCAGCATGGAATCGTCCCCAAAGATAAGAAAAAGGCTCACGCACTTTGCAAGAAAGCTGCTCGGTATTGTTTAAAACAGGGCAATCTCTATCGAAAGATGTTGTTTGGTGGTCCTTTAGCAAGATGCCTCGGACCTTCTCAAACAGATTATGTAATGAGAGAAATACACGAGGGACATTGTGGAAATCATGCAGGAGGAAGATCTCTAGTAAAAACCATGATTAGAGCAGGCTATTATTGGCTCAAAATGGAAGAAGAAGCGGAACATTTTGTTGCTAAATGTGACAAGTGCCAGAGATACAGTAAAAATATGCATAGACCCGCGGAATTGTTACATCCAGTCATTGAACCATGGCCCTTTATGAAGTGGGGGATGGATATCGTGGGATAACTGCAGCAAGCAAAAGGCAAGGTAAGATTTTTGCTAGTACTCACTGATTACTTTACTAAGTGGGTGGAAGCAGGTGCTTTTAAACAGGTACGTGAAAAGGAGGTCAGAGATTTTATTTGGCAAAATGTCATATGTCAATTCGGCGTACCAAAGGAAATTGTATGTGATAACGGCCTGTAATTTATAGGCGCACAAATCACAGAGTTTTTTCAAAGTGACAAATCAAAAGGATTACTTCAACGCCTTATCATCCGGTGGGTAATGGACAAGCTGAATCTATGAACAAAGTCATTATCAAAAATTTGAAAAAACAATTAGAGGAATCCAAAGGCAACTGACCAGAGGTGCTACCTGGTGTTTTATGGGCATACCGCACAACAAAAAAATGAGTACAGGGGAAACACCATTTTCACTAGTATACGGAGCTGAAGCCTTGATCCCAGTCGAGATAGGAGAGCCAAGAACGAGATATGCACAAGCAACTGATGAATCTAATGAAGAAGAAATGCGAATAAACTTAGATTTACTCGAAGAAAAAAGGGAAGTTGCTTTAATAAGAACGACGGCACAAAAATAGGTTATAGAGCGATATTATAATCAAAAAGCTCGCCTAAGATACTTCAAGATTGGGGACTTCATACTCAAAAAGGTTTTGCAATCTACGAAAACGGCTAATGCAGGAAAGTTAAGTCCAACCTGGGAAGGACCTCATAAGATCCACAGTATCGCAGGAAAAGGAGCATACGAGCTGGAAACATTGGATGGAAAGATTTTACCTTCACATTGGAATGCCGTTCATCTGAAGAGATACTACTTCTAAGGAAAGGAATGTCAGCGGGCAGGTAACCTTATTTTTGAATTTTATTTTTGAATTGTTAAAATTTTACTAACAATTTTAGATGATAGGCAAAAAGCTAACCCGTACTATATGATGAGTCATGACCTGCAAGACACGTGGAAGAACATAAATTCCCGGTCTAAGGTTATAATTTATTCTGATAGAAATTCAAACGGGTTAAGCAGTCTTCATCTATAATTGCACCTCCGAGTCCCGTATGTTTTCCTTTTCTAGGAAAAGGACCGAAGGAGAAGATTATTCAAGTGCTCGAGATTTCATACTTTAAAGCTCAAACACTTGGGAGACTATATAATATACATGGGAAGAAGGGCAAAGAAGACTGAAGAGAAACAATCAATGTTCAAAGTCAAAACCCGTGCAAAATCTACTCATTTAATGAATCAAGTGCAGAGCAAAAGTTACGAGCCAATAGCATAAAGCCAAAATGGAAAACCTTGTGTTTTATGTCAGGCAACGTATAGAAACGGGTTGTAAATGAAAACCTTGTGTTTTATTTCTTTTTTGAAAATCTGTTGTAAGGAAAACAGTTATGAAAAAGTTATAGAAGTTATTTAAGCACATGTAAAGATGAAATTTAAACTAAACAAAGTTCAAATGAAAACTTTATCAAAGTTATTTCAAGAAACATGGGTGTTCCTATTTCTTTTATCGTATATTTACAACATTATGAAGTTGAGACGTCATCTTCATTGAGTGTCGAAAATAAAAGGGCCCTCTTTTATAAAAATCATGTGCGATTTAAACATCCACGAAGTTAATAAAGCCTTTTATGAAATAAAAATGCAAAAAAGGGTAAAACAGAAACCCACCAATTAGTTAACAAGTCCTTAAATATAAAACGCGAAGTCGAGCAAAATAAAAGCTCATAATCACTAAGTTTAAATAGAAAAAAATTCTTACAATATTAAAAGAGATAGACTACGTATGAACTCAGTCACTTTGTCATTTATACAAAAAATGCCCCGAAAAGGTCTGGGGACTTATCATCTAAACCCTCAAATGGGATCGAGGGTTACAACCACATTCCATAACCAAAAAAAAAAAAAAAAGAAGTAACACATCACAAACTTTTCACTAAGGGATTGAAGTAGAATCTGGAACAGGGTCAGGAGCAACAGAAGGTTCGGGATGGCTTGAAGGATTTGGAGCATCCACCGTACCCATATCATCTTTAGTGTGCTCGGGAATATCAGCCATGGGAGAGGGAAAATCCTGGCTTTGCTGAGTTTTTTCAATAGTCTCTTTTATTTTGGCTACTTCAACATCCAAATTAAATCCCTCCTGGCTAACTTCCATCAAGGTATCATGGCACATGTTTAAAATTTCCCAACTCACTTCAATTGCAGTCTTGTCCTCAAGAATCTCGTAATCTTTCTCCTATTTATCAATCTCGTCTTTAAGCTTTTCATTTTCAGCCAGGACAGAATCATAAGAAGCTTGCAAAGGCATGAGTGAACTCTCTAAAAAGCTAACCTTGGTGGAAGACTCACGAAGATCTTCCTGGGTCTGAGAAAGTGTTTGTGCAAGTTCATCGACATAAGCTTCTTTCTTACTCAACAGAGCCTTCAATTCTCTAATTTATTTACTGGCTTTGGAAAGCTGCTCGGAGAAAGATGTTTCAAGGAGATTCTTATCTTTATCAGCTTGACTTGAGCATGCCTTCTCGACTGCTAATTCTGAGCTTAAAACCTTCAGTTGCTGAGGTATGCTTACTCTCTTCTAACACTTCTATGTCAATTTGGAGACTTTCATATTGTTCCTTCCAGTTGTCCACTTCAAGTTGATAGTCATGCATTAATTGCTCTGTGTGGAAAACCCTCTTCATCATCTCTGTACTAACTAGATTGATCTAAAAAAAGGGGGTAAGGACCTTAAATATAAAAAAAAAGAATGATGTAAAGTTTGAAAAAGAATACCTTTAAAGAAGATTGTACTATGTCGTTCATACAAGTCAAAGAGTTATGATTCTCAAGCTTGGCTTTCTCAACTGGACCAATCAAAGGTTTCAACCACACATCTGCCCGACCTCATTTCCTTAAAAGTTTACCATCGGCAGGAACCTCGCTAATAACTTGCCTCGTAGCTTCATTTCTACTTGAGGAACCAACCTCAGTATGACAGGCAGTTGTAGGAGAAACTGTAGAAGGAGTCAAAACAGCCTGGGGAGGAATAGTGACGACATCAGTCACGATTGGCAAAGAAGGTATCATAGGAGCAAACATGGAAAAAGAGGCAAAGGGCGCTTCATCAGGAATTGGGCCAAAACATTCATTATCAAAGCCACAAGCAAAAAGTTGAGCGATATCATCACAAGCAGACGCAGGAGTATCATCACGAGCAGCCGTGGGAGTATCATCATCGAAAATCACCAAGGCAGCTTCAAAAGGCTCGGCAAGAGGAACATAATGAGGGGGAGATGCTTCATCATCAGAAATAATGCGCCTTCTAGCTCGTGGCCTCCTTATCAAAGAGCCCCCATCTTGCTCTTCCTCTTGTTCAAAATATTGTTCAGTAGTAGCTTTTCTTTTCGATGAAGAACCCAAAGTTATCTCTTGGGCCCTTTCCAAAGAAATTCTGGAAGCCACAACGGCCTCAGCACTTACGCCTCGAATGAAAAATCCTGACAAAAAGAAGGATCAAAATAATTTCTAAAGAAAGAAATGAATAAATTTACAAAGGATATAAAAAAAACTCTTACCGTGAGTTTTCACTTTCCAACCAAATCGATGAGAAAGGTTTTTCCACGATCTACCTTCCATTGGATCAACATTTAATAATTTTCCGACCCAACTATGGAAATTGGGAATCTCATCAATAATTCCCATGGTTGCTAAAAAAGAAAAAGGAGAAAAGTTAAAATGACAACTATCAAAATTAAGAAAAGGAGCACGGAAAAGTTATAAAAAAAATTCACATGCAAAATTCCATTTCTATGGGAATGGAACATTTTTATCACCCACTAAACCAACAGTGGGGGCAGCAACAAACCTGGCGTACCAACCACGGTCCTTATCGTCTTCTGGGCTAACCAGAACTCTTTTGCTTCTCGCAGCTAAAGTAAAAATTCCTTGACGGAAGAGTTTGGGAGAATAGAGATGAATTAAATGGGGGAAGTAAAAGGCACACCAGCCATGTTGGCCAAATACCTCAAACAAGCAACAACCCTCCACACAATAAGGCCAATTTGTCTTAAACAGACATCGAAAAAGTGACAGAATTCGATGATTACAGGATGGATAGGAGGCTTGAAATTCAATGTGAAAGGATATGTATATATAAAAGAAAACCCAGTCAAATAAGAAGTGATTCTTTGGTTTGTGTTGGGGATTATAATGGGGAAATCATTGTCACACCTCCTTTTTTCTTACACCCGTGAATGAGTAAAGGAGTTTTTTCACTTAAAGGACAATCGGAACGGGATTTATTATTAAGATTCAGAGTCGCCACTTAGTAGATTAATGGTGTCCCAAGTCACCGGTTGAATCCCGATCCGAGAAAATATGACTCTGTTAACAGTCCACGAGCGAGAAATCCGAGTAAGAAATTCTATTAACCCGGGAGAAGGTGTTAGGCATTTTCGGGCTCCGTGGTTCTAGCACGGTCGCTTAACTGTTATATTTGAATTTATCTGATTTCAAAAAATATTTTAGTTTATGTGCTTTTTTAACCGTAAATCGTTTTTATTATTTTTTAACGAGAATTGCAACGTCGTGAAAACGCGTCTCGAACCACGTCATATAAATGCACCCGTGGTTGTTGACACATTTCGACTTCGTTGAGATTTGGATTTGAGTCACATAAATGCGCACTCGGGCTTAGGAAGGTAATGTTATCAAAATACGCGCCTAAAGAGACTAACACATTATTAGCTTTGGGGAGGGCC
The DNA here is from genome assembly GCA_026770625.1 of Nicotiana glauca. NCBI lineage: Eukaryota > Viridiplantae > Streptophyta > Magnoliopsida > Solanales > Solanaceae > Nicotiana > Nicotiana glauca. The sequence goes on from MU738211.1 coordinate 20,850, forward strand.
GTGAAATTCGCTAAACGGCCCATTCCAGAATCTAAGTATTTTTATACAACTAATTATCGAGGGCCCCGCGATTTATGTATTTTGTTTAGCGAGACTCATCTCATTTTATTAATTAAAGGGCAAACCTAAAACAACTATGATTTTCTTATTTTATTTGTCTCTAATAATAAAAGAAGAAAAAGTCCGAATCAATTACCATTATTTTAAGAGTTACTAAGTTTGAGTCCATGAAATTATATCCCAAATCTGTACAAAACATGTCAATCATAGGCCTGGGCCCAGGTCCAAACGAACACATAGTTAGGCGGGACCTGGGTCGTTTAGTCGAGTATCAGGGCCCAAATTACCTGTGACAATTGATCACTGAAATAAACAAGTTAGGCCAAATGCCTACTGATATTGATACAAATTGGCGTAAGTGTCTTCAACAATTGTAACAAAGGGAAGCCTATTGCAGCTACTCAAATCAACGAAATGTTGACCATTTGAATTTCAATTTTATGCTCAAATTATTTTATCTACTCGTCGTATGATGAGTTCTCAGATAGAGCTAAATTGAAAAATAAGTTGGAAACATGATATTACTAACATAAAGCATGCTAACTATTTTGATTTAATTCAAGTTCACATTACTAAATCAACACTCAAGTGATTCATGATTTTAAAAATGAACTACTGCAATTAGTATTGAGACTTAACATGAACAGGGCTTATGTATTGATTCTCAGTTCATTTGCTAACATGTTAATACACCTAAGGATCACAGACCTCAGGATCATTTCCTGTTTCAGCTATCTTTCTAATTTCAGTAGTTAAACTATACAAGAACAAAACTATATTATGTCAAGGAAAATGAATGAATATCAGTCCATCAATCGAAGTTTAATTACAAACTCAATTAATGAAACAGAAATTAACTGAACTAAACTATGACTAAACACAGAAAGTAAAACAGGTTCAGCAGGTGAAGAACACGAGATTCCATTCCAACTTCCGAAAATTACATCACCATGGTTCAAGACATGTACCTGGAATTGGAACACAAAATGAAGAAGAAGTAGAGGTCAGCTGAGGCAGTAAGAACAGCAGCCTAGAGCTAAGCGATAGGGTCGATATCGACTTTAAAAATACCACAGCAAATTCCAGGCATAACCAGTACAAATCAAACACCAGAAGCACGCAAAAACAGATGTGATTGGACCCAAAATGTATCTGAAATCAACTAGAATCCCTGAACTCGACCCAAATCAAATTTAAGAGATGCTCAAGTCATTTTTAACCTTATGTTCACCTGAATCCTTAATCTACTGCTGAAATTCAAGCCTAAGCTAAGAAAGTTCCAATGGAACAGTGTTTTTATCAAGTTTTCTACTGTTTTTCTATTCTTTTTTTTTTGGATTTTTGGGGCAGAATCTAAGACCTAAAGAGAGCTTTGAACTTCTAATGACTTGAAATTCAAATTTGAAGCTAGATCTTCAGAGAAGTTTTTTTTTTGGGGAATTTGTGAGCTCCAAACTTGTTGCTTAAGGCAAAGAGGACTGCCTTATATAGGCAAGCTAAGGGCATATCAGATTTTAGACCTTTACCAATTAGTCCCTTTTTTCATTTCAGGTTTACCCAACTAGTCCCTTATTTATTGACTTGCTTCTCAAGTCACAACACTATGACTTTGAAATATCAATTACAACCCCTTCTAGGTGCTTCTAGTGGCTTCTAAATTCAGTTACTATCAGATTCCTCAAGTTAATTACCCTTATTGTCCCTGTATTACCCATGAAATTACTAAGCTGATACTAATCAAACCCCCAACCCCTTCAACTTAGTGAATAACCATAGTTAATCACTCAATGGGACTGAAATTCAACCAAGACTAAACAGATTCTACAAATTAACTAATTAACCTAGGTAATTAAACAGGAGAAGGAACTCAAGACTTATCAATTCAAACTACACTAATTCGACTGAACATGTCAAGTGACTCAAACGAAATTAAACTAAGTCATAAACGTGCATTCCCTAATCAAAACAAACACAGGGTCGAACTGATAGTCAATCAAAATGGAGATCATAAAACAGAATTTAACCAGATAAAGGATTAAAACGAAACAAAATATTTGATATGGGAACACTAATCAGGTGAGGAGAACTAAACTATACAATTAACATGGGGAGAATTACACAAAACAATTATCCGATTTCAGAACTAGTAATTACAAACCTAATCTAAAACCTAACACACTAATTATAAACTAACCTAATCTTAACAACACATAAATCAAACACAAAAAAGAAGAGAACTCATCTGTATAACTGCTAAAGTCGCATAGCTCTTCAGATTCAAAATTCGACTATCTCCGGTGAGATTTGAATGCTAATGATGACGAATTCCTCATGAGGGAAGTGAGTAGGTCACGTGGTATCAATTTGAAGTAATTTGGTGCAACTAGGGTTTTGGCCGAAAAACTTAAACTAACATTCGAGCAGTTCCTGCCACGTTCGAGGGACGGGACCTGGGGGGGTTGAGAGAGGAGAACAAGATGGTTCTATGATGTTAATTTGGACAGGATTGGGTCACCTAGGGTTTTGGCCGGAATCCTTTGATCCAAGATTTAACGAGTTTGGGTGGGATTCAAGGGAAGCGGTTTGGGGATTTGGAAAGAGGAGAACGAGGCGATTCTAAGGTGTTATTTTGGACGGGAACGGAAATCGGCCACCGCCGCGAGGCGATTTCCGGCGGCGGCATAAGGCGGAGAAGGGCGACGGAGGAACAGGGTACGATGAAGACGAGTTTGGTCTCTAGGTTTACTGAATAATTTGGACATTTTATATTTAATAAACGAGATGGAATTTGGTCCGTTAGATTGAGGAGATGGATGGTCTAGATTCCTTGACGCCAAAACGGCGTCGTTTTGATAACCTGGGGACTGGACCGGGTGGCGACGTTTGGGCCGAACTGGGGGGTGTGAATTGGTCTGGTTTTGAGGCATTTTAGGCTGAAACATACCTGGCCCAAACTTGGGTAATTTATGAAAGCAAATTGTTTTTGTTTAATTTTCTCTTCTTCTTCTTTTATTTTATTTTATTTTTTTTCTTTCCTTTATTTTATGATTTTTTTAATTTTTGTTAAATGCAAAATTAAAAATAAAGACCCAAATTGACTCTAAACTTATACTACTTAATTTTCAAATACACTAATTCCTAATTTAAATGCAAACTAAGACAAATTCAAAAAAAGTTAATAGTTAAAAATGGAAAATGAATTATTTTTGTTATTTTCTTCTCTTTAAAATAACTTAGTTACTAATTAATCCTAAAAATGTGAAATTAACCCTTAAATATAAATGCCAAGTATTTTTGTATTTTTCACTAATTAAAATGTACAAACAAATACAAACAATTAACAAGAAATGCCACCAAAATCCATAAATTGAAAATAATGAAAAGGAGTTGTTTTGTTTTGAATTTATGTGAGTAATTCATATAGGGCAAAAATTACGTGCTCACAATCATGACTCCAGTGACAGTCTCTACGGACTACAGAAATTAAACCTTCTGTGATCTGAGTTGGATAAATGTCAACACGTTCTAATGAAGACATAGAAGAAACTTGGTTTCTAATGAATTCTCTGTCATTGTAAAATGATAGTTCAGCAGGAACAATCTCACCTACCAAAGGTTCACGAAGAGGTTCAGTGTATTCTTAAATTCTAGATAAAGACCTTTGAGAAAGAGAACCTCTGGTTCTAGAAGGTGGAGTGGAACTAGTCGAAGGAAGAGAAGGGCTTCGTGAAGATGAAGATCCTAAACTACGAAGTCTACCCCCTCTCTACTTCTAACAGGAGCAAGAGGAAGGTTATCAATGATGGGGACTCTCCTAGGGTTAGGGTTTGACGAAAACATAGTAATACGAGGAAGAAGAAAATAAAAATTGAATATTTTAAGAACTTTTTGTGAGAAAGACAAAGGTAAAAATTATATTTATACTTAGAAGCAACCGTCAAAGGAAAAGGTGCAATGATGGAAAACGTCATAATGAGAACTGTCGTTTCGTAATTGGTGAAGCCGTAAAAAAGCCTTAAAATGCTAAAAAGTCGCAGAACCAACCAGAAGATGCCACGTGTAGCGAACATTAAATGGAAGTGACAAATGAAGCGTCAGTTCCAAAAAAGAATTAATGGTGGTAAATATTCCCGTTTTAATGAAACCTACTTTCCAAATATTCTATTGATGAATAAATGGCAAGCGGGGGGGG
>MU738211.1:28711-86005 GCA_026770625.1 Nicotiana glauca
TTGAGTTCATATATAGAATTGATTGAAAAGTGACATGTCATGACACGTGGACTGGTCAAAGAACGATAATTGGCAAAGAATAGTTAAAGAGGCACGAGTTACAACAGACACGGGCAGAGACCCAAAAGATTCAATGCTCGAACCTCTTTATATTCGAAAGCCAGGACAAGAGAATGAACCTGATAGCAAAAAAGTGTACGGATACGTATTGTGACTAATTAATAGGCATTAATCACGAAAAACGTTAGAGAATCTGTATTTAATTACAATGATTACGAATTATAACGTTGCATTAAATGCCATTTATTGTCTATAATGACCCTATTATGACAGAAACAAAACGTATCACTTAGAAATAACTATAAAAGGGGAAGACTGATCATTTGTAAGGGGACACGAAATACTATTGGAATATATTGATTCATTCTGCTTTCTACTAAACTATCTTTTACATTGTTTATTCCTATTTTTATTTGATTATCAGTAACCCGAGTTCTTCTTAAAATAAGCTTTGATCGAAATCCCGATTTTTGGTTAAACAGTACTGTATCGTTTGATGAGTACAATGTTTGGATGGATTGTGTCATTTTACCATTGTTTCATGGTATCATGCACCAGTAATATAATGAATAAACTTGTAATATTATAAAGAAAAATTATGATACGGTATATAAAAGGTAGGGTAAATGATAAAATAAAATTATTTAATAATAATGAAGTATGAGATTGAGAGAAAAATACAAGAAAACGACGCAGCCACAGCAAATCGGTCGTTACATAAAGTGGATAAAGTGGCACATTTCATCATTACGTAACGGTGGATTTAACGATACGATACAATAAAATTTAAGTAACAATCAAAACAAATATTATATTTAAATAAACAATACGATACGATACAATAGATAACAACCATCCAAACAAGCTGTAAGATAACTAGCCTATGTCTCAAATCTTTTTTTCCCTTCATATTTTCGATTAAGCAAATAAAGTACAGTGTTGTTCTATAAAGCTTTTCTTTAATTCTTGTGTTTTTATTATTTATTTAACAAAATACTAAAACTAAAAAGTTCTAGAATCTTACGTCTTCGTTAACGCCTCTCACTAAAGCTAGAACGTCTCGCCTCATCCTTTTGACTTTCAAAATTAGGATTCCATTTACCTTTATTTCACAACTAATATATATACACGCGCGATGCACGTATTATTAAAAAAAATATTTTAGCATGATAATATTTCTCTTAATTGTTTGCTCATTTGAATTCTATGAAAGTATGGTATATTACTAAATTTACTACATAAATACAAAAATATGGTCAAGAATGCTTAATTTAAAAGGGAGCCATCTCAAACTCAAAAATAATATAGTTTCTACTCGTGCACTTTAGGAACCTTTTTACCAGGTCCTAAACCTTGATGTTATGGCTTAAAGGCTCGAGTATTGATTTCTATTTTTTTGTATTTTACAGGGGTGACTTCAATCGATGTCCTTATGTTTGATATTTTTGAGAATTCAGATACAGTCTCTTATATTTGAAGAACAATTTATTTGTCTAATTCCTTTAAAACTTTTGATGAGGTTCCATAGTCTGGAAACAAATAATTATGATTCTATGCTTTATCACTTTTTCTATTAAGAAACATTAGAGCATTGTTGATACGTAAATTTTCCCATATATATTTTAATATAAAAAATATTTTCAAAATGGCATATGTGTGCATATATAAGTATATCCAAGTATCTCACTATTTTTTCTTAATTTTTAAAGATTTTTTAAAATCAATTTATCCCCCTAGTTTATCGATAAAAATCCAATAATTATTAGTTTTGATGATTTATTTGTTGAACTTTTATGTTTATGCTAAAATATAGCTAAGATATTTGCACATTTTTACAAAATTATTTAGTATTTTAAGGCTAAAATTGTATAATTACAATATTACCCTATTTTAGATTTAATTGTGTTTTATATTCACAAAATTAGGTTTGATATTTTTAAATAATTAATTCTGTGTTATAAATTATTTTAGCACCTTTAATTTATTTACAAAAATTATTTTATTATTTTTATAAATCAAATAGAAAAATTAGCTATTTAAATGTTAGCCCCATTTTTATTTCGATTATAGCCGAAATTGGACCCCAATTTGAATCCCAATTCCGTGGACCAATTCCTATTAAACCCCGACCCAATTCCTACTCATACCCACCCAAACCCAGTCTCTTTAAATCGCCCCTTTACCATTCAATCCAAGCCGTTGATCACTCAGATCAACGGCCAGAAATTTCCTTACCTAAATTAATTCCCAACTACCCCCCAAACCCTTTCATTTGTTACCATACGCCGCCTCTGCATTCCCCTCCTCTCTCAAATCATCTCTACAACAACATCAAACCCTAGCCGCCGCCCCATAATCTACCCTAATCTATGGCTTCCCATGGTCGTCTAAGACATGTATCAACCTCCTATGGCTTCTATGTACTTGTTGATGTGGTCTTATGACCATATTCTGAGGAGGCTTGATCCAGTCTTTGTTCGATGACTGTTCTCCAGTCGTCTCTGACCTTTCCCCGGCTAGCCATGGCCACTCAAGTCAGAACTTTGACTGTCTTGTTTAGATCGATGGCTTTCAAGGCATTTCTCGTCACTTGGGGTTCTTCTGAAACACTAATCTCTAAGATTTTTTCGACTTCTCCCAGGTTCACTTTAGATCCATGCTTGCTATGAGTTCTTAAACATCTTCTCGAGGTCTTTTTAATTTTTTCTTTCAAAAAAAAAAACTCTTCATCTTTTTCCGATTAAAGTTTTCTTTCAAGTTCTTCTTTACAAAATCTTTTTCTGAGTTTAGCATGATAAGAACCCTGATTTCTCTTGGGGTTTCTGAGACTATTTGTTAGTATTTGTTTGATTTACGTGTTTATCATCTCCAGACTCGACGATGTTGAAAACCCTAATTTCTTCGGGTTCATTCGAGTTTCTGAGACTATTTTGCTAAATATCTATTTGATTTATTTGATTATCATCTTTAGACTCGATTGATGTCGAAAGCCCTAATTTCTTTGGGTTCGTTCGAGTTTCTGAAATTGTTTTTCTAATATCTGTTTGATTTATCCGTTTATCATCTGTTAAGCTTGAATACTCTTAAAAGAAAAACCTATGTCCTTGAGTTGAAACTGCTCGACTTGATTTGAAGTTCCTTTGTTTCAGCATCTCTTTTCTTTATGTGATTCCTTTGATTCTGGATTCCTACTATCTTTGAAATTCAACTATGCTTTTTAGAAGGGTTTTCTCACTTGACCTTTTGCATGCTTCTGATACTCTATTTTTTCTTTACTACTGATACAATGAGACTTAACCTACTAGACTAGCATGCTTCGAATGTTTGCTGAACTCTATGATACTATTGTATGCTGTCTCTTTTGCCAATAGTTTGGCCTGCCTGTCTATTGTTTGTGCATTCTATTTATATGCTGAGGCCCCTTCTTTGATTCTCAATTTCAGGGTTGATTTCAAAAACTTCTCTTTTGTGAACTATAAATTTTACTTGCCTATTAAAGTGATTAATCCTTTTCCTTACTTATTGCCTTGCTGAATCTTTTGTATCTCTGTACTTGGACTGTATTGTGTACTTAATGTTTTACTACTTCTTTTTATGGTAATAATAAGTCTTCCCACAAATTGATTTTCTTTCCCTCTTTCAAACCTGTTAGCCTGTTAAATAAGTGATTCCTCAATTAAAGGGGAATCACTTGGTTGATTGATTCTGATTGCTGATTATTTCCACATGTGCATTGAGCTTTATTTATTGTCTTATTTCTTGCATGTTTTCAAAACTATAAATACACACCCTCTTTTCTTTCAAACACACGAACACAAGGCATAAAATATTTGAGTTCAGACACACACTCCACTAAAATATCTCTCTTTTCTCTATTGCTACTCTTATTGCTGCCTTACCTAGCTGGCTGAAAGCCAAGGTTAGGCTGTAGGAAGTTTGCTTATTTTCCTCTGCATTTTGCATCTTCCTTGGTATATTTTGATTAATCTTCTGCATCCACAACAACAAGTTTCTTTACTATCTCTTTCATCATTGTTTGTCTCTTGTTTATATTTAACCAAGTCCATGACTAAGCATGCTGTAGTCTTCTTTTTATGTTATGAATTAATGCTTTTGTAAATTACTTATCATGGCTTTTGAATCCTAAAACCCTATCCCTAATGTATTTGGTTGGTTTGGGGCATGACAACATTGAACATTGCTGTGCATGACCCAAACCTGATTCCCCTGGGATCATAACCTCCATGTATCCTCTAATTGTTATGTGTTCTGATTGGTTCATAGGCATGCCAACACCCCTATTGTTGTGCATGCCTAAACTGATCCCTTCCTAAGTACATGGGCTCTTTACAATGGATTTCCAACCCCGATCCCTTTGTATGAAGTTATTAATTCTGTGTTTTACTAATTACTGTCTCCCTATCACCCTTTACCCCCTATCTTTTATCCCCTCAGTTTTAAAAACTCTATTCCTACACTTCTACTATATTCTTAGACTGAAGTTCTGCCCCTCTTGTGTGAGCCTTGCCTTGGGACCCATGAGCTACCTCTGAACTTGGACACATAAAGGCTGGCCCTTCCACACTGCACTTTTCTCTATCTGGTTCTATGAGCCTGGGTGTAAGCACTGCACGGGGTCCTTTGAGACTCTTAGGGAACTCTGACACACCCAGGTCTGAGAAAGACTTTGAAACATGGCATCCTAAAGTAGTTTATTCAATATCTCAGGGAGGAACCAAGAATCAGGCTTCCTCTAGTTGTATTTTTCTATTTTTTTAATGTAATTTAGTATTTCTATTTGTAATAATTTGTAATAAACACTTGGGGATGGCTAGTGAAAAAGGGCTGGGCAATTATGCATGTTCAAGGGTAGAAAACATGCCTATATGATTGCTTTTAATTCTGCATATTAAAATTGCATTTAGAAACCATGTTTATAGGACTTACTTTAAATCCTGCATGTTCAACTTCACCTCTAGATAACCTACCTATAGGGATTATCTAAAATTATGCATGTTTGTCACCATTTAGATATCATGTTTTTAGGACCTAATTGGTTATAATCTAGCATCATGTTTATAATGTTAAAATTATTATAATGTATAGAAATCATGCCTATAGGAATTCCCAAGTAATAACCCTGCTTGTTTCCATTGTCTACTAGATATTATGCCTATTTAAAATCAGTCTATCCTGAACCAGTTTTAAGTAATTTAATCTCTTCTTATAACATGATTTAGCAAGCATGCGTATAGGATCTCAAACCATTCGTTTTAAATTGTTACTACTTTGCCCCATTCAGAATCAGCAATAGATACCATGTTCCTAAGAGCTCCCCTGAACACTTTGGCAAGCCTTAGGTAATAATAATAATAAAACTGAATTTGCCTCTGTTAATTATTAATTGCTACAACCAGCAGGCAGGCCTGATTAGTGTTTCCTAACTGAGTCATATAATAGATCAGGCCTACTTCAACAACAATAATCTTCTTTCCTTAAGTATTTTTTTAGAATCCGACATTGCTTGTTGTTTGAGTCATGCTATTTGATTACTTTATTTGAGGAGGTATATGTGAGCCTTCAGTGTTTATGTGCTTCCCCTTTAATGTGCATTCCCAAATGTATTGTATTTCGCCTTAGATTTTTCACCTTTGAAACTTCAAGTCAGCCTAATATCCCTCCCTTTTAGGACTAGTAGTCCTAAGTGCCTCTGAGACTGATAGGAATGGGGCAGATAATAGCATGCAATAGTGATCGAGACCAATCCACGCTTTAGTACTTTAAACAGGGTGGGAAAGGGTAGATATAAATATGATAACCGGTGCTCTAATACCACGTGTTGCCCCTCTTTTGAGGAGTGATTACCGGGTATTACATTGATTTGATCCATATTTTAAATAACCTAGTACACCCTTCCCTTTCTTTCTTTTTCTTTTAAAGCATTACAACCCCTTGTTTAAAAAGTCAGCCTTTTAATTGCTCTTTCAAACTTTGTTTACCTTCAAACCTTTGTGTATTAAGATCCCCTATTATTTGAGCCTTATCCGATTATATGTTAATTTCACCAAATTCACAAAGAACTATCTGGCCGGGAACCACACTAGTGGATTCAGAGGGGTGCCTAACACCTTCCCCTTAGGATAATTTCAAGCCCTTACCCTATCTATGGTTATCAAGCAAAACTTAGAAATAAACCTTGAAGGTGTCCTAATGCACCATAAATCATTAGATGGAGACTCTTCATAAATGCAAAGCCCAATTCCCAAAAGGAATGAGTTGTCCTATACCCAAAATGTCATTAATTCGATTCTCCCGACGCAAGGAGGGAAAAAAGGGTGCGCGACAGCATGGCGACTCTGCTGGGGATAATTAAGCTTTTACCATTTCAGATTGTACTTGTGAATTTGTACTTTCCCTTTTATATGCAATTACATGTTTAAATTCTTTTAAGCATTTAATTTCTTTTACAAGGCAAAACTGAATTATCTTCTTCTTTTCAAACTGTGCATGCATCATGGTCAAACCTAGCCGCATCAGTTATATTGTACATATAATGATCCTTTAAGATAGCCTTGTCCAAAGTCCACTGGGTTTCCCTAAACCCAAACAGACATCACCATGTTTTGTGTATTTATTTGGGGAACTAGAATGCGTCATGCTAATTGTTGGTATTAAATAATCGAATCTGGTGGGGGTAAGGGTCTAACCTTATTTTCCCTACAGAAATATGAGGCACGAAGTCCTTAGATTTGGCATGGTCACCAACATCCATCCAAGGTTGTTAAGCTGGTGGAAAGATCTTCACTCTAGTGATCAAACTCTCGTTTGAAAATATCTGGGAAATCTACCATCCCATTTGGAGATCCAACTTAACAACAAAATCATAGAAGCTGCTACACTGTTTTGGGATTGTGAAAGGGCTGTATTCCGCTTTGGGGACATTAAAATGACACCACTATTAGAAGAGATAGGAGGGTTAGCCGGTCTAGTCTGGGAGACTTCGGGTCTACTGATGCCCGAGAACCGTAAGGGCAGGGGTTTCCTCAAAATGATGGGTCTAAAGAAGAATCCAGAATTGACATGTCTGAAGGAATCCTATATCCCTTTTGACTATTTATATGAGAGGTATGGTCATAGAAAATCCTACTGTACTTACCCTGACGAGTTTACCATCACATCCTTGGGGCACATTCATCGAAGAGTTTTTGTATTCATGTTTTTTTTCCTGGGGTTGATAGTGTTTCCGACAAAGAAAGCAAGGATCCACACTAGGCTAGCCATGGTAACTAAAACCCTTATGGAAGGGATTGGCGGGAAACCACTCAACATTGTGCCCATGATAATTGTGGACATATACCGAGCCTTGGAGAAGTGTCAAAAAGGCGCAAAATACTTCAAGGGTTGCAATTTGCTACTTCAACTCTGGCTTATGGAGCACCTCCAAAGGAGTGAATACCAACAAGAGATCTAGCAAAGGGACTGGGATGATCGTATCGCTTTCAATCATCCGAAGCGAATGAATTACATGCCCAATATGTTCGCTCAACCAGAAGATGCGACATGATGGGTAGAGCTATTTGATAACCTAACTGAAGAACATGTCCAGTGGATGTTTGAGTGGTTTCTGACCGAGGAATTCATCACCCGATCCAGAAATGCACCTTTTCTGATACTGATCGATTTGAGGGGAACATATCCTTACGTCCCTCTCCAAGTTATGAGACAAGCAGGTAGAAAACAAGTTATACCCAGGGTTGACAAGATGAGTCATTTCCGAGCTAAATTTCAGGATGATGATAGTCCTTACAAATGCCAATCTCAGCATATGTGGCTTTGCAAGATCATAATGGGGAGAGATACCATCGAGCCAGACAGGTATCATGCTGGGTGCTCTCCCTTCTACTCAGGGTGGTTGGAAGATAATCATGATTTTTTGGGAGAGCTAGGGTTTGCCCAAGGTCATAGGATCATAGACGAAAGGGCCGAGACACAGGTCAAATACAATCAACTACGCAAAAGGATCCGGGAGTAAAAAAGTGAGCACTGCAAAATATAAGAATCCAACCAAAAATTGATTGAGGAATGGAAGGACATGGCTGTCAGTGCCAACAAGCAACTGAGATACTTGGAGCGAGGCATAGTAGAGTTGGAGAAAAAGTTTCTCAAGAGGGTCGAAGATTGCCAAAATGCTGAAGGAACCGAAGGCGGACACCTATTCAGGGCCTACCTATTGCTGGGAATTTTGAGTTGGGAAAGCTATTCGACGGAGCCAGGGATGCCGAATCTAGGGAAGGTCCTTCTGGGGCAGAGTAGATAGGAATTTTTCTTTTTGCTTTATAAAATGTAATAAGGCCAATGGCCATTAGTGATTTTCATTTCCTGTTTATTTAGTATCAATTTAGGATTCGTCTATTTTTCTTATCAATAAAATGAGGCATTTAGCATCCTAAGTTCTCCAAATCAACTTGTCGCTAGGCCTCCTCGGGCACAACAAGGCTCCCAAATTAGGACGTGCTTTTTATTCCGGTACTATGTGTTTAAATATTGCAACATTTGTTTTATGATCCCAACTAACTTGGCTACCTTTTTATTTTATTTTGTTTTGTTATTCCCCTCCCCAAAGGTTAGTTCGTGCACTCTGGAAACATCATCCTCTAAGTCCTGTTAAGAACAAAAACAAGGGCTAAATGGAATATTTGAACATCAGAAAGGAGATCAGAACAGCAGAGGCCATTGATGGCCATGGTATTTGGGTTCCCAATGAAAATGTGTCACAACTCGAGCAGAAATTGTTGAAGTTTCAAGAAGAGCTTGGTCAGGTTGGGAACCTGGCCAACCTATCCTTCTCCCTCAACACCCTAGAAACCATCTTCCCCAATGGCCAAAATCCCACACCTCCACAAAAGCAACCAAATCATCCCACTATCCCAACAAAGAATCAATGCAACACTTGCCACACTTCAAATAATAATCCATTACTTATCCCCGAACCACAAAACTTCGCAAATGACCACTTCCACACCCACACACCCATCTACCACAACAATCCCATTTACATGGAGACCATGCCATTCTCCACCCAACCCATATCTTGCATCCTTGAGATCGAGGAAAAGGATTTACTCATCAGGAACTTGGCTGAAGAGCTTAAGAAATTGACTAGCTGAATTCGAGGCGTCGAGGGAAGTAAAGGTATTGAAGGGTTGAACTATGAAGATCTCTGCATACAACCAGATATTGAACTACCAGAGGTGTACAAACCTCCCAAGTTCGAGATGTTTGATGGTACAGGTGATCCAAGGGTCATCTGATAACATACCGCGACAAGCTGGTCGGGGTAGGAAAGGATGAAAGGAACTGCATGAAACTATTCATAAGGAGTCTTAAAAGAGATGCACTATCCTGGTACATCAGCTAAGATCCTAAGAAATGGTCAAGTTGGGTAGTTATGGCCTCTGATTTCATGGATAGGTTCAAATTTAACAAAGAAAATACGCTAGATGTATTCTATGTTCAGAATCTGAAAAAGAAGACTACAGAAACATTTTGCGAGTATGCTACTCGTTAGAGGTCGAAAGCTGCTAAGGTCAGACCTGCCTTAGAGGAGGAATAGATGAACAAATTCTTTGTCCGGGCTCAATACCCGCAGTATTATGAATGGCGAATGTTGATTGAAAATCATAAGTTTTCCGACATCATCAAGTTGGGAGAGCGAATTGAAGAAGGTATCAAAAGCGACATTACAAACTTCGTGGCCTTGCAAGATACAAATAAGGCCTTGCAGTCTGGTGGTGCGTCTAAGAAGAGAGACGTAGGGGCCGTAATGGTTACACAAAGGACCAAGTCTCCCCTCAAATACCAAACCTACCCTATACCTTCACTCACATATCAGTCAACTCCAAACAACCAAGCACCTCCTACCAAGCCCCAACACCAACTTATCAGTCACCTCCACCTCCCACATATCAGCCTACCTCGCCTAGATATTCCCAACCCGCACACGTCTACCAAGCTTGCAATGCCCAACCATCTCATTACTGGTCACCACTCGCACGCCAAAAGTTTCCTAGGCCCCGACCTAATTTTGATCGGAGGCCCCCAAAACAATACATAACCATTGTCGAACCCATTGATCAGCTATACGAGAGACTCAAAACCACCAGTTATCTCACCCCCCATCCCTGCTTCAACCCCTGAGAACCCATCTCAGTGGGTTAACCCAAATAAATTTTGTGCATACCATTCTAGCATGAAGGGATACACCATCGACGAATGCCGCTCTCTAAACGAAAAGACACAATCCTTAATTGATAAAAAGGTCATTGTAGCAAAGTAAGCCACTCTGAATGTTCGCAACAACCCCTTACCAGATCACAACGGCGGGGGTGTTCATATGATTGAAATAGAAGATTATTGGGATCCCTAGTGATATATCGGGTTGATCGCGGAAGGCGATGATCCAAAGAAGCCAACAGTTACTCTCAACCCCATTATAGTCTAGAATCAACCGTCTGAGGTCAGAGAGGTAGATGTGTCTATCCCTCTTGAGTTTGACGCAACACCATCAGCAAAAATACTGGCACCGTTCGAGGTTAAAATTTTATCACCCAAGGAACATGCCCCATTTGAAGTAAAGGTAGCCGTACCAATTCTAGTGGCGATGACCACCATGCCATCATTCCGTACAAAATCTATTCTTTGGGATTATATGGCTAGGCTAGAAGGAAAGGCAAAGTCAGGTTCAAAGAGACTATTGCAGCGTAGGGTATGACAAGGACTGGAAGAGTCTATACCCGGAGCACTTAGCTGAGTCAAGTAAGCAAGATTCCAACCGGCCACTCATCATTGAAACAGGACCAGATGATCTTTGGAGGAAATACAGGCCAAAGAGTATTCAGTCATTGACCAGCTAAACAAAACACCAGCGCAGATATCTATCCTCTCCTTGTTGCAGAACTCCAAGACACACAAAAATGCTCTGTTGAAGGTGCTGAGTGAGGCTTACATGCCAAGCAACATCCCTGGCAGAGAAATGGCCAATATGGTGGGACAAGTCCTAAAAAGCCATAAAATCACCTTCTATGAGGACGAGCTGCCGCCTGAAGGGTTGGGTCATAACAAAGCATTGCATATCACCGTGCAATGTGAAGACTACTTCATCACTAGGATCCTGATTGATGGGGGTTCCAGCCTTAATATTGGCCCATTGATAATGCTCAAGAAGCTGGGTAAAGGACTGCACGAGATATAAGGAGGAGCAATCAACGTAAAAGCTTTTGACGTGTCTTAGAGGTCCACCATTAGTGACATTAGCCTGTGTCTGCAAATAGGATCAACTTGGTTTGAGGTTGACTTTCAAGTGATAGATGTGCCAACATCCTACAACCTGCTGTTAGGGCGCCCTTGGATTCATTCTGTGGGGGCTGTGGCTTCGATGTTGCATCAGTTCGTGAAGTTGAATGGAATCAGCAGGAAGTGATCATTCACGGTGACAACAACAATCCTATATACAGTCGTCAGACCATTCTGGCAATAGGTGGAAGAAGAAAGCTAGGTGGAGAGACCTACCACCACATCGAGTGAGTTAATGCTGTAGACAAGGATAAATGGTGGGACAACAAGATCGAGAGTATATTGAATTGAAGTGGGTGCGAACCGAGCAAGGGGCTTGGCAAGAACCTCCAGGGGATTTCTAGAACCATAAAGCTCAAGAAGTACGACACTAATTTCGGTGTGGGATATGAGTACACTTGGGAAGAATTTAACAATTGGTCGCCACCATGGCATGGTCCTTACTATCATCTGGGACAGCCAATACCACCTTTGAGGCAGACTTTCCAACAGGCTGACATTGTTTATAGGACAAACAAAGAGGAAGCACTTGCTGCGGTGAAGAACTTGTTCTTAGAAGACAAGGACATGGTCTGTTGTGTTATTTTTGAGGAGGAGAGGGAGGAAGGTGCTTCCATACAAGCCGTTGAGTAGAGGAGCATACCTCAACAATTAGATCATCAGGACCACCAGAGCCCGACGAGCCTCGGGGTAGCAAGGCTAAACAAGCATCATGCACTGTTTTATTTTTACTAGATAATTTTTTTTCATATTTTGATTTCCGCAATAACATCTTCAATGTTCAAAACAATTATGGAATTTATCAAAGCATTTCAGTTTTTCTTATGAATCAACACCTTATTATTTTTCTCTAGTTACTTTACTTGCACAACATTACTATTACTTATCTTGATGAACCAATGACCGTGACATGCAATGAGACAATGCAACAAATAGACATTGACTCAGAAGAAGATGATATACTAGAGGAGATCGTCAAAGAAGTTGAGAACTTTGAAAATAGACCTAAGTCCAACCTAGACGAGACAAAAATTCTTAACCCAAGAGATGCAGAGAATGTCAAGAAAACATGAATCAACGTTCATTTTTTGCCATTGGAAAAGAAGGAATACACCGAATTTCTAAAGGAATATTAGGATATATTCGCCAGGTCATATGATGACATGAATGGTCTAAGTACATCTATTGTGGCCCATAAATTGCCAACCGATCCGACATGTCTGCCGTTAAAGCAGAAGCCGAGGAAGTTCAAGCCTGATATGAGTTTGAAAATGAAGGAAGAAGTCACTAAGCAAGTCAAAGGTAAAGTTCTCAAGGTAGTTGAGTATCCTACATTGTTAGCCAACATTGTACCAGTACCAAAGAAGGACGGGAAGGTAAGAGTCTGTGTCGACTATAGGGATCTCAATCGGGCCAGTTCGAAAGACGAATTTCCCTTCCCAAATATACACATCCTAATCGTCAATTACGCCAAGCACGAGTTATAGTCGTTCATTGATTGCTTTGCCGGTTATCATCATATCTGGATGGATGAGGAAGATGCTGAGAAAACGACTTTCATTATGCCGTGGGGAATGTACTGTTACAAAATAATGCCGTTCATCTTGAAGAATGTAGGGGCCACCTACATGAGGGCCATGACTACCATTTTTCACGATATACTACACAAAGAAATTTAGGTATATGTGGATGATGTTATCATCAAGTCCAAGAAGGCCACTGATAACATTGAAGATTTGATGAAGTTATTCTACAAATTGCGAAGGTACAACTTGAAACTGAATCCCACAAAGTGTGCATTTGGGGTTCCCGCCGGAAAGTTGCATGGGTTTATCGTGAGCTGTCATGGAATAGAACTGGATCCATCAAAGGTCAAAGCCATTCAAGAGCTTCCACCGCTAAAGAAGAAGAAGAATGTGATGAGTTTCTTGGGAAGACTTAACTATATTAGCCGGTTCATAGCACAGTCTACAGTTACCTGTGAGCCAATTTTTAAGATATTGAAGAAGAACGCCGCTACCAAATGGACCGACGATTTCCAGAAGGCCTTCAACAGAATTAAGGAGTACCTATCAACACCACCAGTCTTGGTCCCGCCTGAGCCAGGCAGACCCCTATTGCTCTACATCGCAGTGCTAGATGGAGCCTTCAATTGCATTTTGGGGCAACATGATGAAACAGGGAGAAAGGAACAGGCCATTTACTATCTCAGCAAAAAGTTTACTCCTTATGAAGCCCGGTATTCTCTTTTGGAACACACTTGTTGTGCTTTGACTTGGGTGGTTTAGAAGCCAAGACATTACTTCTGTGCCTATACCATGTATCTCATATCAAGGATGGACCCTTTAAAGTACATCTTTCAGAAACCCATGCCTACTGGCAAGCTAGCCAAATGGCAAATCCTGCTGAGTGAATTTGATATTGTGTACGTAACTCAGAAGGCGATCAAAGGACAAGCATTGGCAGACCACCTTGCTGAAAATCTTGTGGATGGAGAATATGAACCTTTGAAAACATATTTTCCCGATGAAGAGGTATCGTTCATAGGAGAAGACATTGGAGAATCCTATAAGGGTTGGAGAATGTTCTTCGATGGAGCAACAAATTTCAAAGGAGTTGTCATAGGAGCAGTCTTGGTGTCAGAAACTGGTCAACACTATCTAGTGTCTACCAAAATCAGGTTCCTAGGCACTAAAAATATGGCCGAGTACGAAGCCTGCATCTTAGGGCTCAAGATAGCTATTGACCTGAATATTCAAGAGTTGCTAGTAATTAGAGATTCAGACTTGATTATACATTATGTGCGAGAAGAATGGGCAACCAAGAACTCCAAGATACTCCCGTATCTGCATCATGTACAGGAATTGAGAAAAAGGTTCACAAAGACAGAATTCCAACATGTCCCCAGAGTCCAGAATGAGTTCGCCGATGCATTAGCTACCCTATCATCTATGATACAACATCCAGACAAGAATTTTATTGATCCCATTCTCGTAAAGATCCGTGATCAACAAGCTTATTGTACTCATGTTGAAGAGGAATCAGACGAAAAGCCTTAGTTTCACAATATCAAAGAGTATTTGGCAAAAGGAGAATACCCGGAGCTTGCCAACCCTACTCAGAAATGCGCACTTCGGAGGCTGTGCAACAACTTCTTTCATAGCGGAGGAATCCTGTATAGGAGGACTCCTGATTTGGGATTACTAAGGTGTGTTTACGCAAAGGAAGCATCAAAGCTGCTAGAAAAAATTCATGCTGGGACCTGTGGCCCACATATGAACGATTTTGTCTTAGCAAAGAAGATACTGCGGGCGGGTTACTTTTGGATGACTATGGAAATGGACTGCATCCAGTATGTTCGAAAATGCCATCGCTGTCAATACATGCATACATGATAAAGGTACCTCCAAACGAGCTCAACACAACAAGCTCACCATGACCGTTCTTCTCCTGGGAGACGGATGTTATTGGACCAATCGAGCCTGCTGCTTCCAACGGACACAGGTTTATCTTCACCAAGTGGGTCGAAGAAGCATCCTACTAGGCAGTAACTAAGAAAGTCGTGGCAGACTTTGTCTGCGGCCGCATTGTTTGTCAATTCGGTATTCCAGAGTCAGTCATTTCTAATAATGGCTCCAATCTCAACAGTGACTTGATGAAAGCCATGTGTGAAACTTTCAAAATCAGACATAAGAATTCTACAGCTTACAGTCCTCAAATGAACGTGGCTATGGAAGTCACCAATAAGAATATCAAGAAAATATTGAAAAAAATGATAGAGAAGCATAAACAGTTGCACGATAAGTTATCATTTGCTCTATTACGGTGTGAGCACGTGATTTTTTCCCTATATGAATTAGTCCCACAGTTTCAAAGCAAAACAATTTCTTTTCATTATTTGCAATTTTGTGGATTTCCGTGGCATTTTTTTTAATTGTTTGCTTTAGTTTGTGCATTTTGGTTTTATTTTAATTAATAGAAAATTCAAAAATATATTGCATGTGCATTTAGGAGTTAATTTTGCATTTTAATAATTATTAAGTAATTGATTTATTTTATAAAAGGGAAAATCACAAAAAATAGCTTGATGTGCACCTTATAATTTTAACTTTGATTTTTGGGAGTTTTTCTTTCAATGTGTTTCAATTAAGTGTGATAATTATCATCTAGGAGTAATTAGTATTTTTGTTTAGGTTAATTAGATCCTAGGATTTAATTTAGATTTTTATTTAATCTTGAAAAAAAAAAGAATTGTGGAAATTGGATTGAAAAATAAGAAGACAAGAAAAGAAATTTGCAATTGGGCTTGTTTTAATTAAATCCCAAATCCAGCCCAAAACTCTTCTGAAACCCGTGAAAAACCCGGCCCATATCTGTTCCCAACCCGGTCTCTCACCCATTAAGTCCAAACGACGACGTATTAATCCATGTCACATTGATCTGGGCCCTTCATCTCATTCCATCCGACGGCCCAGATCACTTCACATCCCCCCTTAAAAATGTCCTAAGAGACAAGGTATCAGGTCAAACCAAACACCCCTTTGTCCATTTCTTTCAAGCCCCTCTCTGAGAAAACCCTAACGCCGCCCTGCCAAGAACACCATTTTACCGGCGGCGTTACTCTTGGTTAGCCCCAAATCAACACTCCCAAAAGCTTACACCTTCATCGTCTCCAAAATCCATCATTTTTCTTTCAAATCACCCTGGTCTCGCTTGAATCTTGAATCGAAATCCAGACTTCTAGAGCCAAAGCCAGGTCTAGCGCCGGAGTTTTAAATTAAGATCACTTCAGGACAGTTAATAAACTAAAACCCATGCTAATCAACTATTCTTTGTAAGAATGAGCGATTAGCATGGACTTTCGGCTTATTTCAAAGTCTGCCCAGCCTCATGCATGGCCAATTCCAATGAATTTATGAGGAGTGACCCCAGTTCGAGCTATGATTGAGTAAGTTTCTTCTTCCTTTCTTTCGAATTTTCTTTCACTCACTCGTTTTCTTCATCATGCCTTTTCTCTAGGTGGTCGGAATTCGTTAGGGTATTTTTAAACTAGGTCCTTTCATCAACTAAACCATCTGAACTCCTTGAGTCACTCTGGCTTGTGTTCTATAGTTTTCATGCTAATAGGCGATTAATGCTTGTTAATCAGTTTAATCACCTAGTTAACGAAAGTAGGTCCATTGTCGATTTGCTTTTATGAAATCAAAGTGTTTAACTCATTAATTTGGCTTTTTTTTTAATTTCGTTTTGGGTCTGCTGGGGGGTTTTGGCTTAGTTTTGATGGGTTTGCAAATAGCAATAGGCCCAAGCGAGAATTCAATGTTGGGTCTGTGACCCAGTTGGTTTGGTCAATTGACCCGGCAAGTTTAAAAGGGTAATAAACAGGGATTCAAAGGGTAGCCTGGGAATTGTAGGGTAGAGAATCTTGGATAACTGCTTAAAGAAGTTCCTAGAAGCTTCTAGCAGGACTGGTTTTAATTTTGACACTATGACTTGGCTAACAAGTCATAAATTCAGGGACCTAAGGGGAAACACAAAAACTTGATAGATGCCCTAACTTCTTGCCTATAAAGGCATCATTTCTTGCCTTGGAAGGCAGAATTTAAGAGAGAAAATCCAAAGAAAATAGAAGACGGCTGAAATTTTTTAAAACACTATTCCATTGATTTCTTTTGTGATTTATGAAGTTTTCCAATTCTGAAACGATTTCTGGTTTAATCTGGGACTAAATGGTTTGAGTTTTGGGTTTGTGGAAGCTTGGTTTGAACTATTTGATTCGAATACTGTTTCATTGCTGAGATCAAATATGAGTTCTGCTGCTATTGATTGCTGATCCTTCACCTCTTTTATTTCCCTTTTCCATTTCCAGGTATTCTTCAGCTCTATGAATGTCATTTGAAGTGTAACTTGAAGCAGGAGTTGTAAAACATGAAATGAAATGTGATTATTTGTTTGAACTCCATCTATTCTTCTTTCAATTCTGCGACTAGCCTGTAATGTGTGAATGCTGACGGATGTATTTTTCAAAAAATGGATTGTAGGCGAGATGTAGATCATGCTAGTTTGGTATATGTTGTTTTCTCATGACTGTGTTACAGTGTTTTGAAATCAGCGTTGCAATCTTTGCCGTATGTGTTCCATCTTTAGATTTATTTTCGAGTTTGAGTCTGTGCTAGTTAATGAATTAGGTGTATGGTTCTTTTAGCTTATGTGAGTTAGTCTCTGGCTTGGCAAGGATTCTATCATTTTTAAATTGTTAGTTTGGTAATTGGACTTTTGAATAGACTCTATTTTGAGCATGACAGAATATGAATATTGTTTAAGATTGGATTTCATAAAAATCAAGATGTTATGAATATTTGTTTTTCTCTGTGTGTTTGATTATCAATTAGAATAATGGCTCAAATAGAAAATGGAACAGAAGGAGCATTAATTGAGCATGTAATTAGAAAAACTATGCGTTAGTTTCAGTAATGATTCCCAGATGGATGTTGAATTGTGAGTTAGACATACATTGAGGTTGATTACAGTGTTTGCATGGGAGGCGTTGCTAATTGTATCAAATCAGGCACCTATTAGTTCCCTGAAGCAGAATAACATAGGTTGAGAATTGAATGCAAAATATGAGTGCCTTATGTCGTGGTGCAATATCGAACTCAAGAGTTCACCTCCGTTTGAAGTTGAGCGTGGAGACTTGGGCTCTCTCATGGGCCTATTTGGACTGGCATTGATTTGGAAATCGGCAGTCCTGCGTCTAGGGGCCATCAGGCCCCACACTGGGCCCAAATTCTAATTTCACACCTTTAGTCTTGAATTTATTAAAAATTTAGCCTTTGGTCTGGTCCACATAAGAATCCTTGTCCATTAATTTTTGAGCAGTTCCAGTTTTAGTAATCCCTTTTAATTAATTTGTCGTTTCATTAATATTGGAGGCGAGCCATATTGTAGCACAAGTAGTTTATGGCCCTCCGGGTTTAATTCAAATAACCCTCTAATTAGAATTGAGGTGTGCCATACCCAACAAAAATGATAATTGCATGGCCCTCGTTTAACTAATCTTGTTTTGATCCTTAGAATTCGAGGCGTGCCATTTAGCAAATTCCATGACCCTCGCAAAAT
This sequence comes from Nicotiana glauca, assembly GCA_026770625.1. NCBI lineage: Eukaryota > Viridiplantae > Streptophyta > Magnoliopsida > Solanales > Solanaceae > Nicotiana > Nicotiana glauca. Next base: position 47,243 of record MU738211.1, read on the forward strand.
GCAAATGCGTAGTTGCTTTAGGCGCATATGTTAATAATCTACCTTCCAAAACTCGGGTGCACATTTATGTGACCCAAATCTAAATCTCAGCGATGTTAAAATATGTCAAAAACCACGGGTGCATTTATGTGACGTGGTTCGAGATGTGTTTTAATAACGTTGCAATTTTCTCTTAAAAATGAATAAAAGCGGTTAGAATTAAAATTTGCACATAGGCTCGTAATTGTTTAAAATCAGATAATTAAGCCGAATATAACAGTTGAGCGACCGTGCTAGAACCGTGGAACTCGGGAATGCCTAGCACCTTCTCCCGGGTTAACAGAATTCCTTACCCGGATTTCTGGTTCGCGGACTGTTAAACAGAGTCATTCTTTTCCTCGATTAGGGATTTCAAACCGGTGACTTAGGAAACCATAAATCTCCCAAGTGACGATTCTGAATCTTTTAATAATAAATCACGTTTCGATTGTCCTTTAATTAGAAAAACTTCCTTTATTATACCCTTCCGAGTGTGTAGTAAAAAAAGGAGATGTGACATAGGGTATCGCACCACAGTTCGCACATCAACTGCGGCAACCCCCTATATTCTAGTTTTTTGGTACAGAAGCCTTCATTCCCGCTAAAGTAGAAATTCCTTCCTTAAGGATCATACAGGAAGCTGAGATTGATAATGCAGAATGTGTGAAGAGTTGTTACGAGCAGCTAGCTCTTATAGATGGGAAAAGAATGAACGCAGTGTGTCATATTCAACTTTATCAGAACAGAATTTCCAGAGCCTTTAACAAGAGAGTCAAGCCTAGATGGTTCACGCCAGGGCAGCTGGTATTAAATAAAAAATTTTCGCATCAAGACGAGGCCAAATGGAAGTTCTCTCCCAACTGGCAGGGTCCATACATGGTTCACCAAGTTTTGACAGGAGGAGCCCTCATACTTGTAGAAATAGACGGAGAAGTTTGGCCAAAGCCGATCAATTTGGATGCAATCAAATGTTACTATGTGTAATCTTTATGTTTTCCCTACATGATATAAATTGAACTACGCCTGACCTGATTCCTGTTTGAGAGGGGATACGTAGGCAGCCTTATGGGTTTGGTCACAATTAAATAAAATTTTCATTTCCTTTCCCTAAAATTGGAAACTGGGGCAGAATTTTGAGGAGGACCCTCAAAATTTCGAAGCAATTTCAGCCGATCGTCGCACGAGCAACAGTCATAAAAGCATCAACCCATCAAACTGGGGCACGCCACAATTTGCTATCATCTAAGAAACTATACTGCCATTTGTTATTTTATTTCTTGCATAAGGCTACTATTCTGCCTTCCAACTTGCATAAAGCTACCATTCTGCCTTCGGAGGTTAAGTTCTACCTCTATCTGCATTTGCATTGCATAAGGCTACTATTCTGCCTTCCAACTTGCATAAGGCTACCATTCTGCCTTCCGAGGTTAAGCTCTACCTCTATCTGCTTTTGCATTGCATAAGGCTGCTATCCTGCCTTCCAACTTGCATAAGGCTACTATTCTGCCTTCCAACTTTCATAAGGCTACCATTCTGCCTTCCGATGTTAAGCTCTACCTCTATCTGCATTTGCCTTGGATAAGGCTACCATTCTACCTTCAAAGACTAAACGCCGTCTCCATCCATATTGCACAGCTGAAAGATCACCACATTGCACGACTGAAAGATCGCCACTTTTTTATGGCAGAAAGATCGCCACATTGCACGGCTGAAAGATCGCCACATTGCACGACTGATAGATCGCCACATCGTACGGCTAAAAGATCGCCACATTACACGACTGAAAGATCACCGCATTGCAGGGCTAAAAGATCGCCACATTGCACGGCTGAAAGATTGCCGCATGCTACTACATCCTTCATGGGCTGAAAAATCGCCAAATCATCCAAAGGCGTCATTGTTTAGAGGCATCATCCTCATAGCTCGAGAACACCATGTCATGGCCTGAGGATCCCTTTCAAGTTATTGCATATCATTATTCAAAGGCGTCATGGTTCAGAGGCACCATTTTCATAGCCCGAGAACATCATTTCATGGCCTGCGAAACCTTTATTATACGCTTCATGGCCCAGGACATCATGGTCTAAAGACGTTATCATAACCGTCCGAAGACAACATTCATGGCCCGACGGGAATTTGCATCATGTCTAAATTTACGCACAATATATGCTTGTATTAATTATTTACAGGTAAACTGGCAAGCAATCGCTGTCCCGGAGGGAGTGCTTTTGGTCCAGTGCCCGCAGCCATATCAAACCTAACCGTTCCCATAAGCCTTTCATTCACCCTGACCAAAACCTTGCGTCCGTTCTTGGAAAGTACCTGTTGGCATACTCCGCCAACGGATCCAGAACTATATATAGCTTGCTTCCTGTAAGACCAAGGATATGTAGGTAGCTTAGAAGCCTGAACACGGCCTATCTTCTTCAAACCGTTCCATTCGGTCAAAATTTGGCCATCATATCTTTACCCGAATCCGACAACTCTTTCATCCTTCCCGGGTAAATAGGGACAGCTGTTGATACCCAATTTTTTTCCATATATATTTTAATATGCAAAGTACCTTCAAAATAGCATGTGTATGCATATATAGGTATATCTAAGTATTTTATTATTTTTTCTTAATTTTTAAAGATTTTTTAAAATCAATTTATCCCCCTAGTTTATCCATAAAAATCCAATAATTATTTCTAAAATTATTAATTTTGACGATTCATTTGTTAAAATTTTATATTTATGCTAAAATATAGCTAAGGGATTTTTTGTATATTTTTACAAAATTATTTAGTATTTTAAGGCTAAAATTGTATAATTGCAATATTAGTCCCTTTTTAGATTTAACTGTGTTTTATATTCACAAAATTAGGTCCGGTATTTTAAATAATTAACTATGTGCTATAAATTAATTTAGCACCTTTAATTTATTTACAGAAATTATTTTATTATTTTTATAAATCAAATAGGAAAATTGACTATTTAAATGTTAGCCCCATTTTTATTCCGATTATAGCCTAAATTGGACCCCAATTTAAATCCCAATTCCCTGGACCAATTCCTATTAAACCTGAACCCAATTCCTACTCATACCCGACCCAAACCTATTCTCATTAAACCGCCCTTTATCCGTTCAATCCAAGCCGTTGATCACTCAGATTAACAGCCAGAAATTCCCCTTACCTAAATTAATTCCCAATTACCTCCAAACCCTTTCATTTGTTACCATACGCTGCCTCTGCATTCCCCTCCTTTCTCAAATCCTCTCTACAACAACATCAAACCCTAGCCGCCCCCCAAATCTACCCTATCTATGGCTTTCCATGGTCGTCTAAGACTTGTATCAGCCTACTATGGCTTCTATGTGCTTGTTGCTGTGGTCTCATGACCAGATTTTGAGGAGGCTTGCTCCAGTCTTTGTTTGATGACTGTTCTCCGGTCGTCTCTGACCTTTCCCCGGAGAGCCATGGCCACTCGAGTTAGACCTTTGACTCTCATGTTTAGATCGATGGCTTTCAAGGCCTTTCTCGTCACTTGGGGTTCTTCTGAAACCTTAATCTCTAAGAGTTTTTTGACTTCTCTCAGGTTCACTTTAGATCCATGCTTGCTATGAGTTCTTAAATGCCTTCTCGGGATCTTTTTAATTTTTGCTTTCAAAAAAGAAAATCTTCATCTTTTTCCGATTAAGGTTTTCTTTCAATTTCTTCTTTTCAAATTTTTTTTTTCTGACTTTAACATGATAAGAACCTTGATTTCTCTTGGGGTTTCTAAGACTATTTTTTACTATTTTTTTAATTTGCGTGTTTATCGTCTCCAAACTCGATTGGTGTTGGAAACCCTAATTTCTTCGAGTTCATTCGAGTTTCTGAGACTATTTTGCTAAATATCTATTTGATTTATTTGATTATCATCTTTAGACTCGATTGATGTCGAAAGCCCTAATTTCTTTGGGTTCATTCGAGTTTTTGAAATTGTTTGCTAATATCTGTTTGATTTATCCATTTATCATCTGTTAAACTTGAATACTCTTAAAAGAAAAACCTATGTCCTTGAGTTGAAACTGCTCGACTTGATTTGAAATTCCTTTGTTTCAGCATCTCTTTTCTTTATGTGATTTCTTTGATTCTGGATTCCTACTATCTTTGAACCTCGACTATGCTTTTTAGAAGGGTTTTCTTACTTGACCTTTTGTATGCTTCTGATACTCTATTTTTCTTCACTACTGATACAATGAAACTTAACCTACTAGACAAGCATGCTTCGAATGTTTGCTGAACTCTATGCTACTATTGCATGCTATCTATTTTGCCAATAGTTTGTCCTAGCATGTTTATTGTTTTTGCACTCTATTTATATGCTTAGGACCCTTCTTTGATTCTTAATTTTAGGGCTGATTTCATAAACTTCTCTTTAGTGAACTCTAAATTTTACTCGCCTGTTAATGTGATTGATCGTTTTCCTTACATATTGCCTTGCTGAATCTTTTGTATCTCTATACTTGAACTCTATTGTGTACTTAATGTTTTACTACTTCTTTTTATGATAATAATCAGTCTGTCTGCAAACTGATTTTCTTTCCCTCTTTTAAACCTGTTAGCCCGTTAAATAAGTGATTCCTCAATTAAAGGGGAATTACTTGGTTGATTGATTCTGATTGCTGATTATTTCCACTTGTGCATTGAACTTTATTTATTGCCTTATTTATTGCATGTTTTCAAAACTATAAATACCCACCCTCTTTTCTTTCAAACACACGAATTCAATGCATAAAACACTTGAGTTCATACACACACTCCACTAAAATCTCTCTCTTTTCTCTATTGCTACTTGTATTGCTGCCTTACCTAGCCGGCTGAAAGCCAATGCTAGGCTGTGGGAAGTTTTCTTATTTTCCTCTGCATTTTGCATCTTCCTTGGTATATTTTGATTAATCTTCTGCATCCACAACAACATGTTTCTTTACTGTCTCTTTCATCCTTGTTTGTCTCCTGTTTATATTTAATCAAGTCCATGAGTAACCATGCTGTAGTCTTCCTTTTCTGTTATTAATTAATGCTTCTATAAATTACTTATCATGGCTTGTGAATCCTAAATCCCTATCCCCAATGTGTTTGGTATGTGTTTGGTTGGTTTGGGGCATGGCATCATGGAACATTGCTGTGCATGACCCAAACCTGATTTCCCTGGGATCATAACCTCCATGTATCCTCTAATTGTTGTGTGTTCTGATTGGTTCATAGGCATGCCAACACCCCTATTGTTGTGCATGCCTAAACTAATCTTTGGCTAAGTACGTAGGCTCCTTGCAATGGATTCCCAACCCCTGATCCCTTTGTATGAAGTTATTAATTCTGTGTTTTACTAATTACTGTCTCTCTGTCACCCTTTACCCCTATCTTTTATCCCTTAAGTTTTAAAAACTCTATTCCTGCACTTCCACTATCTTCTTAGACTTAAGTTCTGCCTCTCTTGTGTGAGCTTTGCCTTGGGACCCATGACGTCCCTCTGAACTTGGACACATAAGGGCTGGCCCTTCCACACTACACTTATCTCTATCTAGTTCTATGAGCCTAGTTGTAAGCACTGCCCAGGGTCCATTGAGACCCTTAGGGAACTCTGACACACCCAAGTCTGAGAAAGACTTTGAAACATGGCATCCTAAGGCAGTTTATTCCATAGCTCAGGGGAGGAACCAAGAATCAGGCTTCCTCTTGTTGTATTTTTCTATTTTTTTATATAATTTAGTATTTCCGGTTTGTAATAAACACTCGGGGATGACTAGTAAAAAAGGGCTGGGTAATTATGCATGTTCAAGGGTAGAAAACCTGCCTATAGGACTGCTTTTAATTCTGCATATTCAAATTGCATTTAGAAACCATGTCTATAGGACTTACTTTAAATCCTGCATGTTCAACTTCACCTCTAGATAACTTGCCTATAGGGATTATCTAAAATTCTGCATGTTTGTCACCATTTAGATATCATGTTTTAGGACCCAACTGATTATAATCTGGCATCATGTTATAATGTTAAAATCAGTATAATGTATAGAAATCATGCCTATAGGAATTCCCATGTAAAAACCATGCACGTTTCAATTGTCTACTAGATATTATACCTATAGGGTTTAACATCATTCATTTAGATATCATGCCCAAAGGGCTAAAATCATTCATTTAGACATCATGTCTATAAAGGTTTAAAATCAACAATCAGATACCATGTCTATAAGGGTTTATAATCAGTAGTCATAGATATCATGTTCATAGGAATGAAAATCAGCAATAATGGATACTCTCGTATGCAGGATCTAAAACTAGTCTAATTTAAAATAAGTCTATCCTGAACCAGTTTTAAGTAATTTAATCTCTTCTTATTAACACGATTTAGCAAGCATGCCTATATGTCACGACCCGGAATTCCCAGCTTCGGGAGTCGTGATGGCGCCTACTCGTAGAAGCTAGGCAAGCCACACATTTAGAATCCATAATACTTTTGTTTTAAATCCATATTTACCAATTAAATTGATAGGATATAAATGACTAAACAACAGCAGAATTTAAAATTTATCGGAAGACTTAAACGAAGTAAACCAAAATAACAAGGAAAATCCACATATGCCTCTACCCAAGACTGGTGTCACAGCATTCACGGACAATCTAAGATTTACTACATTCAACTGTCTGAAACAAGAAATAAGGGCTGTCTCGGGTACAAAAGGAAACAAATCATAAGTAAATATAGAGGAGATGCCGGGCCTGCGGACGCCTGCAGGTCTACCTCGAAAATCTCGTGGACTGATGACTAGCTCCCAAACTACTACTGCGCACCGTATGCTTCTCCGGTACCTGAATCTGTGCAAAAGAGCATAGAGTGTAGTATCAGCACAACCGTTCCCATGTGCTGGTAAGTGTCTAGCCTAACCCCGGTGAGGTAGTGAAGAGGCTAGCACCAGACTCCAGATAACCTGTACAGTTAAATAATATATAACAACAACAACAACAAACCCAGTTTGATCCCAACAGGTGGGGTCTGGGGAGGGTAGTGTGTACGCAGACCTTACCCCTACCTAATGGAGGTAGAGAGGTTGTTTCCAATAGACCCTCGGCTCAGGAAGGACAAGAAGAAGAAGTGAAAGGGGGGGGGGATAAAGGATAAGTAGTACCAAATAATAGCAGCAGGGAATACAATACCTGAGACAAACAAAACAACCTAATGTAATAGAAATCTAAGAATATGAAGGGACATGCATGCTACTAAGACTAACGGTGAACAACTATATACCTACTAACCTTCTACCTTAATTATCGACCTCCACAACCTCCTATCAAGGGTTATGTCCTCAGTGAGCTGAAGCAGCGCTACAGTTATATAATATATTGCAGAAAAATAAACAAGTAATGAGCAGTTAAAAGGGAAGGGGTACATGCCTTGGGGAAGCAGTTCAACATAACAGAAACTGAATAAAAGTGAAGGAACAACACAATGTCTAACACAATATGATAGCACTACTGTTGCGGCGCGCAACCCGATCCGTACATATAAATATAACTGTTGCGGCATGCAATCCGATCCAATAAATATATAATATATGTCAGTTGCGGCGTGCAACCCGATCCAATATAATATCTGTTGCGGCGTGCAACTCGATCCAATATAATATATGTTGCGTCGTGCAACCCGATCCATATATGTATACATTAATAAAAATGTTGCAGCGCGCAATCCGTTCCAATTATATAGTTTACAGTAATCATAACAACAAATCTCGATAGGGAATTATTCATAAAATACTCTATCCCGGCAAAGGAACTCAACAGTACAAGTATATTCATCCCGGCAAGGGAGAACCAACTATAACCAATCTCAATTCAACTTTTATCATCTCTATTATCACTATTTCTAACTCATAATTAACTTCCACGAAAATAAGCTAAGCCTTTGCCCAATATCACAGGTCTACTCACTATTCAACTATAGTATTCAAGAATACAACAAATGTCAATTTAAGACTCACGGTCATGCTCGACACTGACGTATAGATACTCGTCACCATGCCTATACGTCGTAATCCACAAGAAACACATAGCAAATATGACTCAACTCCTAATCCCTCAAGCTAAAGTTAAACCGAACACTTACCTCAATTCCTTGAACACAACTCAAGCCTCAATTATAGATTTACCCCGTGATTCCACCTCCAATTCGCTCGTATCTAATCATAAATTACTTAATTACATTAATAAACACTAAATGAATCAACCCCGATGCATGAAAATGAGTTTTCCAAAATTTTACCCAAAAAATGAAAAATTGCCCCCAGGCCTGCGTAGTCAAAACACGAGGTTCGAACCAAAACCCGATTATCCATACACCCACGAACTCAAATATATAATTTGTTTTGAAATCAGACCTCAAATTGAGGTCCAAATCCCCAATTTTTGAAAAACCTAGTAACTACCCAAAACACCCAAGTTCACCCATGAAAATCATTGATTTTAAGTTGAAAACATGTTAAATGATGTCAATGATTGAAAGAAATGAGTAAAAACTAACTTACAATTGATTTGGAAGAAAACTTTTTCTTGGAAAATCGCTCAAAGAAGTTTGTGTTTTGAAAGAATGTTAAAAATTGCTCAAAAATGGGCTAAGTATAAAAAATGCAGGTTGCAGATATGGGAATTACGAATGCGAACCCCGACCTACTAACATGGGAATTGCGAAGCTTTGTTCGCATTCGCAAACCTTTTCTAAATTCCTGATCTCGCATTTGCGATCCTAGACGTTGCATTTGCGACCGGCCTTCGCATTTGCGAACCCAGGGTCGTATTTGTGATCAGGCCTGCCCAGATCTCCACTTCGCAATTGCGATGCAAGGCTCGAAATTGCGAGCTCACAATTGCGAGACTAGCTTCGCAATTGCGAAGCCTGCAGATCAGAAATGCAACAGCTATCTTTCAAAGTCCAAAAATGCACTTGTGGCCTATCCAAAACTCACCTGAGCCCTCGGGGCTCTAAACCAAATATATACACAACCTCAAAAAAATCCTACAAACTTATTCGTGCGATCAAATCGCCAAAACAACATCATGAACATCAAATTAAACCTCAAAATCAAAAAATTCTTTCAAACTTCATAAAACCTCAAATTTTCCAATTTAGGACCGAACCACGTCAAACAACGTCCGTTTTCAACTAAATTTTATAGAAATGACTTAAAACATATATAAGACTTGTACCGGGCTCCGAAACCAAAATACGGGCCCGATACCATCTCTTTCTAATCATATTTCATTTTAAATTTCCTTAAACATTTCCAGAAAACAATTTTACTCAAAAATTCATTTCTCAGGCTTGGGACCCGGAATTTGATTCGGGGCATATGCCCAAGTCCCATATTTTCCTACGGACCCCCCGGGACCATCAAATCACGAGTCCGGGTCCGTTTACCGCAGTCAAATTCATTCATTTAATATCAAAACTTAGAATTTCTCATAGAATTTCATATTTAAACTTTCCGGCTTTGCGCCTAGACTGCGCATGCAAATCCAGGCGACTCTAAATGAGGTTTTCAAGGCCTCGGAAGCATAGAATGGATCAAAAAATTGGTGATGACCCTTTGGATCATCATATTCTCCACCTCTAAAACAACCGTTCGTCCTCAAATAGACAGAAGAAGGAAGTAACTAAGTCGAGGAAAATATGAGGATAATGGCTCCGCATATCGGACTCGGATTCCCAGGTTGATGCCTTAGGAGGCTGACCTCTCCACTGAACACGAACAGAAGGGAAACTCTTGAATCTCAACTGACGAATCTGTCGGTCTAGAATAGCTACTGGCTCCTCCTCATAAGACAAGTCCTTGTCCAACTGGACAGTGCTGAAATCTAACACGTGGGTTGGATCGCCGTGATACCTCCGAAGCATGGACACATAAAACACTGGATGTACGACTGATAAGCTCGGCGGCAAAGCAAGTCTATAAGCCACCTCTCTCACTCAATCAAGAATCTCAAACGGACCAATGAACCTAGGTCTAAGCTTGCCCTCCTTCCCAAACCTCATCACGCCCTTCATAGGCGACACTCGAAGCAATACCCGCTCACCAACCATAAAAGCCACATCTCGAACCTTGTGGTCTGCATAGCTTTTTTGCATAGACTGAGCTGAACGAAGCCTATCCTGAATGATCTTGACCTTGTCCAAGGCCTCCTGAACCAGATTCGTACCCAACAATCGAGCCTCTCCCGGCTCAAACAATCCAACTAGAGACCAACACCGCCTACCATATAAAGCCTCATAAGGAGCCATCTAGATGCTCGACTGGTAGCTATTGTTGTAGGTGAACTCCGCTAAAGGCAAGAACTGATCCCACCAACCTCTAAAGTCAATAACACAAGCTCGGAGCATATCCTCTAAGATCTGAATAGTTCGCTCGGACTGACTGTCCGTCTGGGGATGAAATGTTGTGCTCAACTCAACCCGTGTGCCCAACTCTCGCTGAACTTCTCCCCAGAAACGAGAGGTAAACTGCGTACCCCGGTCCAAAATGATAGACACGGGCACACCATAAAGGCAACAATCTCCCGAATATAGATCTCAGCAAACCTCTCAAAAGAATAGGAGACTGCCACAGGAATGAAATGCACTGTCTTGGTCAGCCTATCAATAATGACCCATATCGCATCAAACATCTTCCAATTCAGGGGAAGTCCAGTAATAAAATCCATAGTAATCCGCTCCCACTTCCACTCGGGAAGCTCAATCCTCTGAAATAACCTACCAGGTCTCTGATGCTCGTACTTAACATGCTAACAATTCAAACAACGAGCCATATGTGCTATGATATCCTTCTTCATTTTGTGCCACCAATAATGCTGCCGCAGATCCTGATACATTTTCACGGTGCCCGGATGAATAGAGTATTGGGAGTTATGGGCCTCCTCCAAAATCAACTCTCAGAGTCCATCCACATAAGGCATACATACTCGACCTTGCAATATCAAGACTCCATCATCATCTAAGGTAACATATCCGGCACCTCCGTGCTGTACCTTATCTCTAAGGACACACAAATGGGGATCATCATGCTGCCGATCATAGATACGCTCCAATAATGAAGAAAGAGTGACCGTGCAAGCTAACATACGACTGAGCTCGGAAACATCCAGCCTCACGAACTGATTGTCTAAGGCCTGAACATCCAAAGCAAGCAGCGTCTCACCTACCACAATATAAGCAAGACTGCCCATACTGGCTGACTTCCTACTTGTTGGCCCAAGTTCAGGTGAAGTTTTGAAGAATGACAAATGAACTCAGTCATGGACTAGGTCCATCATATGAGACACAATGTTTATCAACCTATATATGTGATATGCACGTAAAGAAGATAAGTCTCTAGGATAAAGCAACAATATCTTCTGAACTGATCGAAAAGGTTTCATATTGGATGAGGAGAAGAAGTCTCCTTGTAGGAAGAAGACACAATCCGGATAAAGGATAGGGTTGGACTTTGTATTGTTCAAGGACTCAACTTCGATGGAAGATCAGCAATTAAGTCTCAATCAAACTCTAATTACTAACTCATTAAATAACTGTGATTGTTCTCTTTTACAGGTGTTGCATATACACAGAAGTTAAACTAAATTGAGAGCAAAAGAGTAAGGCAATTTTGCAAGCAATTTATGTGAGATTTAAGTATGCACTCCTGAAGCTACTTGAACGAGATAGAAGAACCAGTTCTATTGTGTTTATTCTTATTCTAGTTCAATTGTAGTAGGTAGTTTAAAGTTGTACCTTTTCAGCTTTCATAGAAGCAATTGTATTAGGTACTTTTAGTATTCAAGTTAGAGTTAACTTGAAAGTGTCGCAACAGTTGAGGTTGTGTGCCACACTGGGATTAGAGTTCCTTAGGTTTACAAGAGTTTTGTAAATATTGTTTTGGCTCAGTGAGTTTAGTGGATGTTTGGAAAAATCCTACTAAGTAGTAGGCCGTGGTTTTTTCACCTTTTGAGCCAGGTGTTTTCCACGTAAAAATCTCTGTGTTCTTTATTTTCTGTACTTTTAATTTCGCAACAGTAGTAGTTAGAACACCTAGAAGAACCAGGCTTCTAGATTGAAAATTGGGTACCACACAAATGACCCCCCCTCTTGTGTGGTATTGATGTTTAGAACATCAATTGGTATCAGAGCGATTTATCCTTAAAGAGGCTAACACCTTAGGAAAAGATCAACATGAGTGCACCACCTGGGAACTGGGAAGGGCAATCCACTGCCAGGCCTCCACTTTTCAATGAACAGTACTATTCTTGGTGGAAGAACAAGATAAGGGATCACATCATAGGAGAAGACTATGAACTCTAGGACATAGTCACTGAAGGTCCTTTAGCAACCACAAAGAAGAATGAGGAAGGAGTGGATGTGCCAAAGACAAGGGCTGATTGCACTACTGAAGACCTGGCGAAGTGGGAGAAAAATGCTAAGGCCAAAAAATGGCTTGTATGTGGACTAGGTCCAGATGAGTACAGTAGGATCCAAAGCTGTACTATTGCTAAGGAGATATGGGACACTTTGCAAGTGTCTCATGAAGGAACACCTCAAGTGAAAAGATCTAGAGGAACACTGCTGTATTCTCAATGTGAGAACTTTACTAGAAAGAAGGAGAAACTATCTAAGAGATATATACTAGGTTCACTACACTGACAAATGAACTTAAGTATCTTGGAAGAATTATTCTTGAAGAATACAAGGTTGAGAAAATTCTGACAAGGGTTCTGCCAGTCTCATGGCAAAGCAAAATCACTGCCATTCAGGAATCCAAAAATATTGCTACTCTCAAACTGAATGAACTAATTGGAAATCTTACTGCTTATGAACTAAGAAGGCAAACCATGAAGATGGATACACCCAAGAAGGAGAGAAGCCTAGCTCTCAGAATTGCGAAAGGTTCAGATCTGGAAGATGATGAGATGGCAATGATCACCAGAGATTTCAAAAAGTACCTGATAAGAGGAAAGGGTTCTTCAAGAGGTACAACCTTCAACAAGTCAAGAGCTTTTGAGAAACAAACCAATGAGGGTTGCTAAAAGTGTGGTAAGACTGATCACATGATCAAGAACTGCCCTCAATGGGAAATGGAGTGGAAGAAAGAAAGGGCTTAACGAAGGAACAGGAAGAAGGAACATGTTCAACCAAAAAGGAACAAAGGTTCAACCAAGGCCATGGTTGCTTATTGGGGAGAAAACTCAGATGATGACTAAGAAGATGAAGCTGAAGAAGAGCAAGCACTGATGGCCATCGGAGAATCAGATGATGAACAAGAGATCCAAGTGAAAGGGAGGAGCCAAATATGGTATATGGATAATGGCTGCTCAAAACATAGGACTGGGAACAAGGACCAGTTCCTTTCACTTGAGGACTTAAATGAGGTAATTTCTCATTTGGAAATGGAAATAAAGGTAAGATCATTGGGATTGGAAAGGTAGGCAAGACAAATTCTCATTCCATAGAGAATGTCTACCTGATAGATGGCTTGAAATATAGCCTAATAAGTGTGTCACAATTATGTGACAGAGGAAACCTTATAGATTTTACCTCTACCAAATGCTTTGTGATTAACCTTACCACTGACAAGATTATTTTGCAGGGAAAAAGAGTTAACAATATTTACATTGTAGATTTGTCTACTCTCTCAGAAAATGAACTCACTTTCTTAAGTGTGTTGGTTAATGATCCCCTCCTATGGCACAAAAGACTTGGTCATGCAAGTCTAAATCAACTCAACAAATTAGTATCTAAAGACTTGGTGATAGGGTTACCTAATATCAAGTTCAAAGAAGACAAAGTTTGTGAGGCACGTGCAAGGGGGAAGCAGGTAAGATCATCCTTCAAAAGCAAGAAAATGGTAAGGACAACCAAGTCGTTGGAACTGGTCCATATGGATCTATGTGGTCCTATGAGAACCATGAGCAGAGGTGGAAAGAAATATGTAATGGTTCTTGTTGATGATTATTATAGATTTACCTGGGTTCTATTTCTAACCTCTAAAGATGAAGCATTTGACATGTTTATTGCATTTGTTAGAAAAACTCAAAAACAATTAGGAAATCAACTTGCATCCATTAGGTCTGATCATGGAACTGAATTTGAAAATTTCAAGTTTGCTGAATTCTGTGATGAAAATGGAATAGATCATAATTTCTTTGCCCCTAGGACCCCTCAACAAAATGGAGTAGTTGAAAGGAAGAATAGAACACTTGAGGACATGGCTAGAACCATGCTGCTTTCTAGTAAATTGCCCCACAGCTTCTGGGCAGAGGCTGTAAACACTGCATGTTACATAATCAATAGATGCATGACCAGAACTTTGGTAGAGAAGACTCCCTATAAATTACTTCAAGGGAGAAAACCAAACATATCCATTCTTAGGGCATTTGGTTGCAAGTGCTATATGCACAATAATGGAAAAGACTCCCTAGGTAAGTTTGATCATAGAAGTGATCAGGGAGTGTTATTGGGATATTCTTCACATAGAAAAGCATATAAAGTGTTTAATAAAAGAACTCTATATGTTGAAGAAAGTGTACATGTAGTATTTAATGAAACTAGCATTCTTTATGAGAGACAGGAACATGAAGATGAAGCCATTGGATTGGTAAAGGAATTGACTGAATCCCCAGCACAAGTCAAAGTGGAATCAAAGAAGGAACAGGTGATAGAATAGGTCCTTCTAATAAGGGTAACCTGACAGGGGGATCTAATCAAGGAGAAATTGAATCAAACCCCCAAGAGGAACCTGTTCATGAACCTGTTCCTTAGCAACAGAATATGGGAGAGACATCTAGCAGAAACCAGTTGATTGTGAAACCTCACAAGTATCAAATTTCTCATCCCATTGAGAACATGATCACTAATCTAACATCTGCATAAAAACTAGATCACAACTGAAGAATCTGTGTGCTTTTGATGCTTTCCTATCTCTTATTGAACCTAAAAATGTTGTTGAAGCTTTGCAGGATGCAGATTGGGTGAATGCAATGTAGGATGAACTCAACCAATTTGAAAGAAGTCAAGTTTGACATTTAGTTCCAAGACCCAAGGACAGATCAGTCATTGGCACAAAATGGGTCTTCAGGAACAAACTTGATGAAGATGGAACAGTTAGAAGAAACAAGGCAAGAATGGTGGTTCAAGGCTACAGCCAAGAGGAGGGCATTGACTATGATGAGACATTTGCTCTAGTTTCAAGACTAGAGGCAATCAGACTCCCCATAGCCTTTGCAACACACATGGAATTCACTCTCCATCAAATGGATGTCAAAAGTGCCTTCCTGAATGGCTACCTAAAGGAAGAAGTGTTTGTGAAACGAGCCTTAGGGTTTGAAAACAAGGAATGTCCTGATCATATGTACAAGTTAGAAAAGGCTATATATGGGCTCAAGCAGGCCCTAAGAGCTTGGTATGAACAGCTATCTAAATTCCTACTGGAGCATGGTTACAAAAGAGGTAAAATTGACAGTACCTTGTTCTTAAGGGAAAAAGGTAAAGACCTTCTTATTCTGCAAATATATGTTGATGACATAATATTTGGGGCCACTTAATAGGTTAAGTAAGGACTTTGCAAAACTAATGGGGAGTGAGTTTGAAATGAGCATGATGTGTGAGCTTAACTTCTTCTTAGGTTTGCAGATCAAACAAAGTCCAAATGGAACCATGATTCATCAGTAGAAGTATACAAAAGAACTAATCAAAAAGTTTAAAATGGAGGATTCTAAAGAAATAGATACACCTATTGCAACTGCCACTAAATTAGATGTTGATGAACCTGGTTCATCAGTTGATCAAAAGTTGTATAGGGGTATGATTGGTTTACTCTTGTATCTTACTGCCAGCAGACCTGACATTGTTTTTAGTGTAGGGCTTTGTGCTTGTTTTCAGGCAAATCCAAAAATGTCTCACTTGACTATTGTCAAGAGGATACTAAGATATCTGAAAGGCACCACTGATCTGTGTCTTTGGTATCCCAAAGGTAGTAATTTCAATCTAGTAGGATATGCTGATGCTGATTATGCAGGTTTCTAGTGGATAGGAAGAGCACCTCAGGTATGGCACACTTCCTTGGTTCACGTCTTGTGTCATGGGCTACCAAAAGCAAAATTCAGTAGCTCTATCTACTGCTGAAGCTGAGTATGTTGCTGCTGCTTCTTGTTGTGCTCAATTGCTATGGAATAAACAACAGCTGCTAGATTTTGGAATCGAAGTGGGATGTATTCCAATATTATGTGATAACACTAGTGCTATAAGTATGACGAAGAATCCTGTTCATCATAAAAGGACCAAGCACATAGATGTTAGACACCAATTCTTAAGAGATAACTATGAGAAAAGATTGATTTCAATAGAATTTTGTGCTACTGATAAACAAATAGCTGACATCTTCACTAAAGCACTAGTAGAGAAAACTTTGAGAGGAACAAGTTGGAATTAGGGATGATTAAGATCACCTAAAGGACCAGTTCAAAATGCATAATGAAAAAAAAAGGGAAAATTGTTTTCTTTGGGTTAGGAGTTCTCACTTTGTGTAAATATCTAAATCAATTCTTACTCTGTTGCGTACTTTAATTAGTATATTCCTATGACATGTTTATATATGACTCACTGATCTCTTACAAATTTTTTTCTATTATGACATTGAGGCATGTTCAAGAAGTTGTACTTGAAGAACCTGGTTCATCGGTATATGCTCATGAGAAAGTTCAGGTATGTTTTCTATACTTTGCATAATCAGAAAGATTAATTTTTCAATCATGAGTAGAAGTCCTACTTTCATCAAACTCCTAGAAATTCTATTCGTTGAGCATTGAACCAGTTCCGTTCTCCTAGAACTGTAAAAACGGGATTTTTGCCTAAAATCTAGTGATGCCTATAATCACTAAAGAGAATGGAATTCTACTTTGATTAGACTCCTAATTGACTCCTGAAAAAGCTGCCGTTACCTCAATTAATTCTAATCACCTTAAATACTCACCACGCCCTTTTTCATTATTTCATAACCGTCAAAAACACCTCCCCAATTTTGATCATCTCTTTTCTCTCCAAAATTCCCAAATCTTCTCTAGAAATAATTCACCATGACTAACCCTCAAGATAATCCAGGCACTCCTCCACTAGTATCCCCTTCTAATACGTCTTCATCTACTCCTTCTAGTGTTTTCCCAAAACCTTGGTTTCGTAGACAGTAAATGTTGGCTAGAAAAACTGTGGCTTCTGGGTCTCTAAGAAAAGCCATAAATGAGAAATTGAGGGCTAGCCAGAAGAAGGAAAGTCCTGCTCGAGAATCTAACTCCAGATTTGAGTCTGAAGCCTTTATTTATGCTAGCGAAGGTGAAGAACATGGGTCTTTTGACACTGACAAAAATCAAGAAATCCCTGGTGAGGTAAATACTTGTTTGGTATTTTCTGATGTGGTAGAAAATATAGATAATAGGTTTATTTTGGTTGATTTTGTGAAAGATGTAAAGGGGGCTGAGTCAAGTAAGAGGGGAGGTAAAAAGAAAGAAAAAGTTCTTGCTATCTGTGGAGGTGTTGAAAAGAGTGGCAACAAGTCAGGGGGAAGTGGTTCTGGGGAGGTTGCTAAAGGGCTTGCTCATCTGAGCAAGCAACAAGATGAACCTGGTTCATCTATTGAGAAAACACTAGCTGACATTCTAAAAAAAGTTGGAGCCAGTTATGATCCAAAGAAGCACAAAGCTTTCTCACAAAAGGCTCTAACTGCTTCCAAGCCAACAAAGAAAAGCAAAGTGTCATCTCCAAAGCCTACTATCCCCTCAGTACCAAAGGGAAGAGCTACTAGAAGCAGGGTCAAAAAAAGTGAAGCAGAGTTACAGAAAGCTCTGGAAGAAAGCAAGAAAAAGAAGAAGGAGAAAGGAAAAGCAAAGGTTGTGGAAAGTTCTGAGGCTGTAGAAGAAGAGGAGGAGGAGATGGAACTGGTCCATCAAGAAAGAAGAACAACTGTGGAGGTTCCTACACCTAAACTAAAAAGATCCAAGACTTCTTACAAGAAGTCTTCCTCTGAGCCTATATCTGCTGAACCCTCTTTAGCCAAAAGAAATAGATCTACAGTAAAAGGAAAGCAAGTAAAAATTGCTGAAGAAGATGAAGAATAGTGTGGAGAAGAAGAAGAGGAGGAATCTGAGAAGGAGCAAGATAGGTTTGCCATCTTTGGCAGAAGAAAGATTTTGAAAGGAAGATTGTTGAAAGACCTGGATGAGCCAGGAATGAGAAGACTGTTGGATGCCCTAGCTGCACAAGGGTAGAAGGACATGATCCTTGAAATGGATGGGAAGCTGGTCAGGAAGGAGTTGATTGAGTTTATAGCCAATGCCATGTGAAGAATGGGGTTGTCACCACCATGGTGAAAGGACTAAAGGTGCATTTTGATACACCCAAATTGGGTGAGATTCTGGACATACCCGGTGTGGGATATGATGATTATACTAGGCAGAGGTGGCCTTGTTTGGATTCTCTCTATACTGCTCTCCAAATCACCAGAAATTTTTGTGATACTACAACTGCTGAAGATGTGCTTGAAGCCAGGTTTGTGCAGAAAAGTGAGATGAGAGCTGAGCACAAGGTCCTGTTTGATTTTGTTAACAAGTGCCTGCTACCCAGACATGAGAGGAGGCAAACTGCCAATTACATGGACCTGGTTCTTATGGAGTGCCTTGTGAGAGGAATGCAGATAAATTGGCCTGCTTTCATTGTCAAACTTCTGGATAGGGTCATCAATGGCTCCAAGGCTCATGCCACTCCATATGGGTTCCTATTGACTACTATTCTGGAAAGGCTGAATGTGCCTTTGAATAAATGGGAGATGGCATCAAGCAAGGAACACTTTGGTGTCAAGACTCTTATGGATTATGACTATCCAGTAAATGCCACCCCAGTTAAACCTGGTTCATATCTGAAGACTCCTGTGAACAGTAAGGTTAGGGCATTGGTTCAAGAATGTGGAACTAAGGATGCTGAAATTGCTAGGCTTCAGGCTCGTGTTGCTGAATTGGAAACTGAGAGAGATGGCGTTAGAGCTAATCTAGCAAAGGAAAAGGAGAAGAGTGATGGAATGCTTCAGAATATGCTCAACCTTCTCCAAACCCAGCCCTCTAGTTCCTCCAAGCCTTAGGATGTCCAGTTCTTGTCTTCTGCACCCATCTAGAATGCCCTAGTGACCCAGATTCGGGACTTTTTCTGTTTTTGTTACTTATGTTTGGAAGTTTTTCTTTCTTTTTGTGGTTTGTTGGTGGAAACATATCCTTATCAATGAAAATTGCTTTTCTCTTGTTCTATGAAGATTCTGATCTTAATAGTTAATTTTGTTTGTTGGTTGTTGATTAATTGAACCATGTTTTCACACGCAGTTGCCCTAATGGCCATGAGTAATTATATAAATCTGGGATTCACAATGTGTATGCAACTTTTCGATGATGCCAAAAGGGGGAAGAGATATTGTGCTTTACT
Source organism: Nicotiana glauca (assembly GCA_026770625.1). Taxonomy (NCBI): domain Eukaryota; kingdom Viridiplantae; phylum Streptophyta; class Magnoliopsida; order Solanales; family Solanaceae; genus Nicotiana; species Nicotiana glauca. The sequence continues at coordinate 66,770 of MU738211.1, forward strand.
TTTTATTCTGAATAATGTGATATTTATAACCTAATTAAAATTGGTTCTTGATGATAAGTTAAAATTCTAAGTTAAAGTGTTGATGGTTAAGCCGAGTTCCTACAAGTTATTTGAGCTGTAAAAGCACAAAGTTTGTCATCATCAAAAAGGGGGAATTTGTTGGCCCAAGTTCAGGTGAAGTTTTGAAGAATTACAAATTAACTCAGTCATGGACCAGGTCCATCATATGAGGCACATTGTTTATAAACCTATATATGTGAGATGCACGTGAAAAAGATAAGTCTCAAGGATCAAGCAGCAATATATTCTGAACTGATCGAAAAGGTTGCATATTGGATGAGGAGAGGAAGTCTCCTTATAGGAAGAGGACACAATCTGGATAAAGGATAAGGTTGGAGTTTTTATTGTTCAAGGAATCAACTTCGATGGAAGATCAGCAATTGAGTCTCAATCAAACTCTAATTACTAACTCATTAAATAACTGTGATTGTTCTCTTTTACAGGTGTTGCACATACACAGAAGTTAAGCTAAATTGAGAGCAAAAGAGCAAGACAATTTTGCAAGCAATTTATGTGAGATTTAAGTGTGCACTCCTGAAGCTACTTGAACGATATAGAAGAACCAGTTCCATTGTGTTTATTCTTATTCTAGTTCAATTGTAGTAGGTAGTTTAAAGTTGTACCTTTACAGCTTTCATAGAAGCAATTGTATTAGGTACTTTTAGTATTCAAGTTAGAGTTAACTTGAAAGTGTCGCAACAGTTGAGGCTGTGTGCCACACTGTGATTAGAGTTAATCCTTAGGTTTACAAGAGTTTTGTGAATGCTGTTTTGGCTCAGTGAGTTTAGTGGATGTTTGGGAAAATCCTACTAAGTAGTAGGTCTTGGTTTTTTCACCTTTTGAGCCAGGTGTTTTCCACGTAAAAATCTCTGTGTTCTTTATTTTCTGTACTTTTAATTCCGCAACAGTAGTAGTTAGAACACCTAGAAGAACCAGGTTCTTCTAGATCAAAAATTGTGTACCACACAAATCCCCCCCCCCTCTTGTGTGGTATTGACATTTAGAACCTCACTACTCAATGCACCGGCCGCCACATTAGCCTTTCTTGGGTGATATAAGATAGTGATATCATAATCCTTCAGTAACTCCAACCACCTCCTCTGCCTCAAATTCAACTCCTTTTGCTTGAACAGGTACTGAAGACTCTTGTGANAAAAATTGTGTACCACACAAATCCCCCCCCCCCTCTTGTGTGGTATTGACATTTAGAACCTCACTACTCAATGCACCGGCCGCCACATTAGCCTTTCTTGGGTGATATAAGATAGTGATATCATAATCCTTCAGTAACTCCAACCACCTCCTCTGCCTCAAATTCAACTCCTTTTGCTTGAACAGGTACTGAAGACTCTTGTGATCCGTGAACACCTCACATGCTACGCCATACAGATAATGCTTCCAAATCTTCAATGCGTGAATAGTGGCTGCCAACTCTAAATCATGAACCAGATAGTTCTTCTCATGAATATTCAACTACCTCGAAGCACAGGAAATGACTTTGCCATCCTGCATCAACACTGCTCCAAAAGACCAACACGGGAAGCATCACAATAGACTGTATAAGGCCCAGAACTCATGGGCAAAAACCAATACCGGTGCCATAGTCAAAGCTTCATGAGCTTCTGAAAGCTCGCCTCACACTCATCCGACCATCTGAACTGGGCACCCTTCTGGGTCAACCTGGTCATCAGTGCTGCAATAGATGAAAACCCCTCCATGAACCATCGATAGTAGCCTGCCAACCCCAAGAAACTCCGAATCTCTGTAGCTGATGCTGGTCTAGGCCTGTTCTTGACTGCCTCAATCTTCTTGGTTCCACCTGAATACTCTCTATTGATACAACATGACTTAGAAATGCAACTAAACCTAACCAGAATTCACACTTCGAAAACTTAGCATATAACCGACTATCCCTCAGAGTCTAAAGAACCACTCTAAGGTGCTGCTCGTGCTCCTCCTGGCTGCAAGAGTATATCAATATATCATCAATGAAAACTATCATGAATGAGTCCGAATAAGGCCTGAACACTCGGTTCATCAAGTCCATGAAAGCTGCTGGGGCATTTGTCAACTTGAATGACATAACCAAGAACTCATAATGCCCGTACAAAGTGCAAAAAGCTGTCTTAGGGACATCGGATGCCCTAATCCTCAACTGATGGTAGCCAGATCGCAAGTCAATCTTGGAAAATACCCTGGCACCCTGAAGCTGGTCGAACAAATCATCAATCCTTGGCAGTGGATACTTATTCTTGATCGTTAACTTTTTTAATTGTCGGTAATCAATACACATTCTCATTGACCCATCTTTCTTCTTGACAAATAACACCGGCACACCCCAAGGTGAAACACTTGGTCTAATGAAACCCTTCTCAAGCAAATCCGGCAACTGTTCCTTTAGCTCTTTCAACTCCGGTGGGGCCATACGATATGGTGGGATATAAATGGGCTGATTGCCCGGAACCAGATCAATGCAGAAATCGACATCCCTGTCGGGTGGCATACCCGACAGGTCTGAGGGAAAAACATCAGGGAACTCACAAACAATGGGCACAAAATCAATAGAGGGAACCTCAACACTGGAATCAGGAACATACGCTCAATAGGCCAAACACTCCTTCTCGACCATACACCGAGCCTTTACATACGATATAACAGTGCGGTAGAATGACTAGGAGTCCCTCTTCACTCTAATCGAGGCATACCCGATAAAGCTAAGGTCACAGTCTTGGCATGACAGTCCAAGATCGCGTGATAGGGTGACAACCAGTCCATCCCCAATATAATATCGAAGACAACCATGTTTAAAAGCAACAAATCTACACGAGTCTCCAGACCCCAATCACCACGACACAAGAACGATGGACTCGATCGACCACAATAGAGTCACCCACCGGTGTAGACACATAAATAGGAATACCCAGTGCATCACTAAGCATGACCAAATACAGGGCAAAAAAATATGACACATACGAATACGTAGACCCCGAATCAAACAACACTGAAGCATCTCTATTACAAACCAGAACCGTACCTATAATAACCGCATCTGAAGCCTCTACTTCGGGCCTGGCCTGAAGGGCATAACATCGGGGCTGGGCCCCACCACTCTAATCTACCTCTCTAGTACAGCCTGCTGCTGGCTGGCCTCCACCTCTAGCGGTCTGAGCTCCACCTCTATGACCTCCACCTCCACCTCTAACACCTCTACCCCTGCCTCTAGCTAGATGGGCGGCCTGTGGAATATATAGTGCCTGAATCATAGGACGGGGACCCTACTGCTGCGATTGAGTACCCCCTAACCTCGGACAAGCCCTCCTGATGTGACCATACTCACCATACTCATAACATCCACTCGAATGTTGCGGCTGAGGAAACTGAGGCTGACCCTGGCGGCCTGAGTGACCACCCCGAAAGCTCTAGAGCGACAGTGAATTGATAGGAGCTGATGGTGCACTATAGGACTGCTTCAGAATAATGCCCGCAAAAACCACGGCCACCTGATGCACCGTGAGAAACCTGGAGCGCTGACTTGAAAGGCCTAGGAAGATGACCCCTATCATATGGATCTATGCCTCCAGACGAGGCACCACTAAATTTACCTGACTGACGGGGTCTCTTGTCTGCCCTGTGACCACCCCTCTACGATAATACCATCTCAACCCTCTGTGCCACATTGGCCGCCTCCTGAAAGGATATCTCGCTCCCAACCTATCTAGCCATCTGGAGACGAATAGGCTGAATGAGTCTATCAATAAACCGTCTCACTCTCTCCCTTTTAGTGGGAAGTATAATAAGAGCATGGCAAGCTAAATCAATAAACCTGGTCTCATACTGTGTGACTGTCATGGATCCCTGCTGGAGATGCTCGAACTACCTCCGATAGGCCTCTCACTTAGTAATAGGGAGAAACTTCTCCAGAAATTGCTGTGTGAACTGCCCCCAGATCAAGGCTGGCGACCCTGCTGGTCTAGCTAAACAATAATGCCTCCACCAAGTCTTGGCGGATCCAGACAAGCGAAATGTAGTAAAATCAAACCCATTAGTCTTAACAATACCCATGTTCCAAAGAACCTTGTGGCAACTATCCAAATAATCTTGAGGATCCTCGGTAGATGCACCGCTGAAGGTAGTAGTGAAAAGTTTGGTGAACCTATCCAATCTCCATAAAACATCGGCAGACATAGCTGCTCCATCACCGGCCTGGGCTACCACATCCGACTGAGCTGCTCTAACTGGCTGAACTGCTGGAGTCTGAATGGGGGAGCTACCTGCTCTGGAGTACGAGTAGCAGGAGTCTGGGCTCCTTCTCCAGCCCGAGAAGTGGCTGGTGCGACAGGAAGCAAGCCTGCACTGGTGACACTCTCCATAAGACCCACCAATTGGACCAGAGCGTCTTGAAGAACTAGGGTAGAAATAAACCCCTCTGGGACCTGAGCTGGGCCCACCGGAACTGCTGGGGCTGGGGCCGGTGTCACACCTCCTTTTTTCTTACTACACCCAGTGAAGGGTATAATAAAGGGAGTTATTTCCAACTTGAAGTGACAATCAAAATGGGATTATTTAATTAAAATTAGAGTCGCCACTTGGGAGATTTATGGTGTCCCAAGTCACCGGTTGAATGCCGAGTCGAGGAAATTATTGCCTCTGTTTAACAGTCCGCGAACCAGAAATCTGGATAAGGAATTCTGTTAACCCGGGAGAAGGTGTTAGGCATTCCCGAATTCCGTGGTTCTAGCACGGTCGCTTAACTGTTATATTCGGCTTAATTATCTGATTTTAGTACATGTTCAAACCTATGTGCATTTTTACCTTTTAACCACTTTTGATTATTATTATTTTATAAGAATTGCAACGTCGTGAAAACAAATCTCGAACCACGTCACATCAATGTACCCGTGGTTATTGACATATTTCGACTCCATTGAGATTTGGATTTGGGTCACATAAATGTGCACCCGAGTTTAAGAAAGTAATTTATTAAAAAAGCGTGCCTAAAGTGACTAGCGCGTTATTATTTTGGGGAAGGCCGGGAAATTTGCTAAACGACCCCTCCCAAGTTCTATAGTATTTTTAATATATACATTTATGAGGGCCCCACAATTTATGCGTTTTATTTGGCGAGGCTCATCTCATTTATTGTTTTAAAGGGCAAACCTAAGGCAATTACATATTTTTACTTTTGCGAGGACATGGAGAATTCAACTAATGGAACACCTCTATTTCTAACGAGTTTTATTATTCAAAGTCGTTATAGTCGGGTTACATAAAATGCACCCTCCCCCCCGAATTTTAGGCATCGTAACTATGTCACGGGAACCGTACCCTTAATCATGATGATTTTTTAATCACACCTAATCAACGAAACTTGATTAATAACATCTACCAATTCAACTTAACCAAACGAGCGATTGTAGCAGCCCACAAATAGTAAGGAATTTTAAGACTATGTCAAATCTAAACAAGATCAAACATGTTATTTCTCCCATACATGATCATATATGTACAATTTTCATTAATAACCAAAAAATGGATTTAACTATAATTTGCTTCAGTAGGTATAAGAACTAGCATGTGATTTTATATCTACTACATCTCACTGTGGGATATGAACTGGAAATGAAGATCCAAATTTAACAATAGAAAATGAACCTTTTATTTTTGCATATTTTCAACGTATACAATGAGGAAAGTTTCCAACGCAGCAGAACAAATGAGCTAACAACCTGATCCTTGAACCGATACTGGAACTTCGAACGGATCTCACCCGGACGACTTCGAACCAAAACCTCGATCTCGGCAGTATCTCAGTCACGATTTTAGAAAATAATGAATGGACAGTAACTACAAGCCAAGCAAGCTTGAAACCAGATTCAAACTCCTCTCGTTTTCACAAGAGTCCACTGGTTCGAAACGGGAAGTCGACGGAGTGAGGGCGGTCGACGAAGCTGGGTGAAGCAGCAGCTGGACGTTTTGGCAGCAACAACAGCGTTGATGATGGTTCAGGCGTGGTTATGGCTGGTTTTTTGCTGCTGGTCGTTTGGTATGTTGAAGGTGGTCGTTTGGTCGTGACAGCAGCTGTTGGGCACTGGTCGCTGCGTCAATGTTTGGAGTTTTGGGAGTCGAGGACGGAGATGGTCGATGGCATTGGACTGGCGGGGAAGGGCTAGACGTCGGTTCATGGTGTGGCTATTGGAGACGTGAGGCTGGTGAGGGGTTCTCGGCAGTAGGGTTTTTTTTGGTTCCTTGGAGAAGAAGATGAAATAGTCGTTCTTCAAAAATGTGTCATGTGTATATTTTGATCTCCCAACCCCCAAAAAATGTGTGTAACGGCTGACTAGTCTTAGGCTTATATAGGTCTAGGTTAGTTTAGGGTTTTAGGGTGTTGGGCCTAGGTATGAGTATTGGGCTAGGTCCGAAAATTGGGCCTAAAATGGGTCGTTTGAACCCAAATGTTATTCTTTTCCCGCAACCGAGAATAAAAACATGATCTTATTTAATTAATCCTACGTAGGCAAAATAACTGTTAAAATGAGACTGACAATTAAAACAAAACTATTTTTTGGGTATTTTCAAGATTAAAGTAACTACAAAATATTAATGAAATTATTTTTTGTAATTTTCGTTTTTATATAAAGATAAAATATAAAGTACTATTTTTGTATTTTTTAAAGATTAAAATGACTATAAAACAATAATTAGACTTATTTTGTATTTTTGAAATTATATAAAGATAAAAATAAGGTCCTATTATTATTTTTTTTTATTTTTCAAGATTATATTAAAATAAAAAATAGGTTCAATGGAACATATCTCTGTAAAAATATCTAATACATGATTAAAATAGAGTAATATGCAACCATTTTTGTATTTTTTCATTTTTTTATGATGAAAATAAAGTAAAGAAGTTAAAAATAGTTGAAATAGTTATATTAGGCCTAAATTAAATATTTACATGCTAAAAATGGGTAAAATTTCGGGGAGGGTAAAAAGTCACATGTCAACAGCCGGAACCTCCTCGTCAAAGTCAACATGAGGCCTCGCCACTGGTGCTGCTGCTCGGGGCTGAGCTCTGCCCCTACCTCGGCCTCGGCCTTACCCTCTGCTCCTAGTGGGAGCTGCCTGGGGCTCGGACTGCTGATCGGTAGATGAGGAAGCGCATGTTCTCGCCATTTGCAAAAGAACAGAGTAAATTCAATTAGCATTGAGAAACCAAACCGCACGACAAGAAAGAACAAATGTGAAACTTTTTTCAATTCTGTAGCCTCTGCGGATAAATACAGACATCTCCGTACCGATCCCTCAAACTCTACTAAGCTTGTACGTGAGTTGTGAGACCTATGTAATCTAGAGCTCTGATACCAACTTGTCACGACCCGTAATTTCCACCTTCGGGAGTCGTGATGGCACCTACTCGTAGAAGCTAGGCAAGCCACACATTTAGAATCCATAATACTTTTGTTTTAAATCCATGTTTACTAATTAAATTGACAAGAGATAAATGACTGAACAACAACAGAATTTAAAATTTAGCGGAAGACTTGAACGAAGTAAACCAAAATAACAAGAAAAATCCACATATGCCTCTACCCAAAACTGGTGTCACAACATTCACGGACTATCTAAGATTTACTACATTCAACTGTCTGAAACAAGAAATAAGGTCCGTATCGGGTACAAAAGGAAACGGATCATAAGTAAAGATAGAAGAGATGCCGGGTCTGCGGACGCCTGCAGGACTACCTCGAAAATCTCATGGACTGAAGACTAGCTCCCGAACTACTGATGCACACCATATGCTGCTCCGGTACCTGAATCTGTGCAAAAGAGCACAGAGTGTTGTATCATCACAACCGACCCCATGTGTTGGTAAATGTCTGGCCTAACCCCGGTGAGGTAGTGACGAGGCTAGCACCAGACTCCAGATAAACCTATACAGTTATATAATATATTACAGAAAAATAAACAAGTAATGAGCAGTTAAAAGGGAGGGGGTACATGCCTCGGTGAAACAGTTCAACTTAACAGAAACTGAATAAAAGTGAAGGAACATCACAATGTCTAAAACAATATGATAGTACTACTGTTGCAGTGTGCAACCCGATCCGTACGTATAAATATAACTGTTGCGGCATGCAACCCAATCCAATAAATATAAAATATATGTCTGTTACGGCGTGCATCCCGATCCAATATAATATCTGTTGCGGCGTGCAACCCGATCCAATATAATATATGTTGCAGCGTGCAACCCGATCCAATATAATATGTTTTGCGGCGTGCAACCCGATCCAATATAATATATATGTTGCGGCGTGCAACCCGATCCATATATGTATACATTAATAAAAATATTGCAGCGCGCAACCCATTTAAATTATATAGCTTATAGTAATCATAACAACAAATCTCGGCAGGGAATTATTCATAAAATACTCTATCCCGGCAAGGGAACTCAACAATACAAGTATATTCATCCTGGCAAGAGAGAACGAGCTCTAACCAATCTCAATTCAACTTTTATCATCTCTATTATCACCATTTCTAACTAATAATTAACTTCCACGAAAATAAGCTAAGCCTTTGCTCAATATCACAGGTCTCTTCACTATTTCAACCATAGTATAATTCAAGAATACAACAAATATCAATTTAAGACTCACGGTCATGCTCGACACCTACGTATAGATACTCGTCACCATGCCTATACGTCGTACTCCACAAGAAACACATAGCAAATATGACTCAACTCCTAATCCCTCAAGCTAAGGTTAAATCGAACACTTACCTCAATGCTTTGAATACAACTCAAGCCTCAATTATAGTTTTACCCCGTGATTCCACCTCCAATTCGCTCGTATCTAATCACAAATTACTTAATTACATTAATAAATACTAAATGAATCAACCCCAATGCATGAAAATGAGTTTTTTAAAGTTTTACCCAAAAAGTCAAAAATTGCCCCCGGGCCCACATGGTCAAAACCCGAGGTTCGAACTAAAATCCGATTACCTATTTCCCCACAAACTCAAATATATAATTTGTTTTGAAATCGGACCTCAAATTAAGGCCCAAATCTCCAATTTTTGAAAAACCTAGGTTCTACCCAAAATACCCTATTTCACCCATGAAATTCATTGATTTTAAGTTGAAAACATGTTAAATGATGTTAATGATTAAAATAAATGAGAAAAAACTAACTTACAATTGATTTGGAAGAAAACTTGTTCTTGGAAAATAGCCCAAAGAAGTTTGTGTTTTGAAAGAATGTTAAAAATTGCTCAAAAATCGGCTAAGCATAAAAAATGCAGGTTGCAAATATGGGAATTGCGAATTGCGAACCCTGAACTGCTGACATGGGAATTGCGAAGCTTTGTTTTCATTTGCGAACCCCTTCTTAAATTCCCGATCTCGCATTTGTGATCCCAGACGTTGCATTTGCGATCGGCCTTCGCATTTGCGAACCCAGTGGTCGCATTTGCGATCAGGCCTGCCTAGGTCTCCACTTCGCAATTGCGATGCAAGGCTCGTAGTTGTGAGCTCGCATTTGCGAGACTGGCTTCGCAATTGCGAAGCCTGCAGATCAGAAATGCAACAGCTATCTTTCAAAGTCCAAAAATGCACTCGAGGCCTATCCAAAACTCACTCGAGCCCTCGGGGCTCCAAACCAAATATATACACAACCTCAAAAATATCCTACAAACTTATTCGTGAGATCAAATCACCGAAGCAACATCATAAACATCGAATTAAACCTCAAAAACCAAAAATTCTTTCAAACTTCATAAAACCTCAAATTTTCCAATTTAGGTCCGAATCACGTCAAACGACGTCTGTTTTCAACCAAATTTTATAAAAATGACTTAAAACATATATGAGACTTGTACCGGGCGCCGGAACCAAAATACGGGCCCGATACCATCGCTTTCTAATCAGATTTCATTTCAAATTTCCTTAAACATTTCCAGAAAACAATACTCAAAAATTCATTTCTCGGGCTTGGGACCTCGGAATTCTATTCCGGGCATACGCCCAAGTCCCATATTTTCCTACGGATCCTTCAGGACCGTCAAATTACGAGTCCGGCTCTGTTTATCCAAAATATTGACCGAAGTCAAATTCATTCATTTTAATATCAAAACTTAGCATTTTTCACAGAATTTCATATTTAAACTTTCCGGCGTTGCTCCCGGACTGTACATACAAATCGAGGTGACTATAAATGAGGTTTTCAAGGCCTCAGAAGCACAGAATGGATCAGAAAACAGGTGATGACCCTTTGGGTCGTCACACTATAGGATCTCAAACCATTCATTTTAAATTGTTACTACTTTGCCCCATTCAGAATCAGCAATAGATAACATGTTCCTAAGGGCTCCCCTGAACACTTAGGTAAGCCTTAGGTAATAACAATAATAAAACTAAATTCGCCTCTATTAATTAGTAATTGCTACAACCAGCAGGCAGGCCTGATTCGTGTTTCCTAACTGAGTGAGGTAATAGATCAGGCCTGCTTCAACAACAATAATCTTCTTTCCTTAAGTATTTTTTTAGAATCAGACTTTGCTTGTTGTTTGAGTCATGCTATTTGATTACTTTATTTGAGGAGGTATATGTGAGCCTTTAGTGTTTATGTGCTTCCCCTTTAATGTGCAGCCCTAAATATTTTGTATGTCGCCTTAGATTTTTCACCTTTGAAACCTAAAGTTATCCTAGTATCCCTCCATTTTAGGACTAGCAGTCCTAAGTGCCTCCGGGACTGATAGGAATGGGGCATGTAATAGCATGCAACAGTGGTTGATATCAATCCGCTTTAGTACCTTAAACGGCGTGGGAAAGGGTAGATATGGATATGATGACCAGTGCGCTAATACCACGTGTATCCCTTCTTCTAAGGAGTGATTACCGGGCATTGCATTGATATGATCTATATTTTAAATACTAGGACCCCCTTTCTTTTCTTTCCTTTTCTTTTAAAAAGCATTATAACCCCTTGTTTAAAAAATCAGCCTTTTAATTTCTCTTTCAAACTTGATTTACCTTCAAACCTTTGTGTATTAAGATCCTCTCTTATTTGAGCCTTTCCATTTATATGTTAATTTTACTAAATTTACAAAGAACTATCTAGCCGGGAACCACACTAGTGGATCCTGAGGGGTACCTAACACCTTCCCCTTAGGATAATTTCAAGCCCTTATCCTATCTCTGGTTATCAAGCAAAACTTAGAAATAAACCTTGAAGGTGTCCTAATGCACCACAAATCATTAGGTGGCGACTCTTCAGAAATGCAAAACCCAATTCCCAAAAGGAATGAGTTGTCCTATACCCAAAATGTCATTAACGTGATTCTCCCGATGCGAGGAGGGAAAAAAGGGGGCGCGACATGCATTTTACTGCAAAATCAAAGTCTTATAAACTGAAGCTATCATTTAGTATTATATTGTGGAAAGTGAAACGATCCCACGTAAATCATCCATTCAAAACTACTCTTGCACTTCTCTTTTAGCAGTATCTTTTTCTAATTTCATCTGCCTCTCACATATTCTCTTCTTATAATCAGCTTCTGGCTTTTTCTACATTAGTTCAGCTATTTTTTCTGCTGATATTCTGTCACACTTGTGTCCTTTATGCTTTGTTCTCATCTCCTTGGAAAAATACTTTGATCTTTTCAATTATTTTGTCTAAGTGATGTATGTGTATCTCTTAGTAAGTTCAAATATGAAAGTACAACAATAACAAAATATGCTTCAATACCAAGCATAAGGAACCAAAAGCTTTTAGCAAAATGGAATAAAGAAAAAATAGGTAAGAAACTTTACTCTCCAATACATCAATTTCACAAAAATGCCTGTCTAAAATAACCTCACATCTGGCAACTAAATAGGCAAAAATGCCAAAAAGCTAAAGCAGAACCATTAAAGGACTTTTCAAATTTACATTTTTTACGGGTGGAGTTATTTCTATAGCAAATTGCATAATTAGGACTATTTGATTGTCCAAGTAAAGTGACATTAGGAACTGCTAGATCATAGATTAGCCAAGACTTCATACCTTCTCACCGCTGTCATTACCAACAACCCTGATGAATTGTACGGCACCAGGGTCGTAGCGAAAGAAGCCAAAATCATGAACCTAAAAAATGAATATCAATAGCTGTTTGTAAGCAATTAAATAAAGAATATGAAGTTCAATACTTTATTTGGAAACTTTCATCATCCTTATATAAACCTGCAAAGAGCAACATGCTGAAGCAAAAAGAAAAATATCATTTCAAGCAAACATGGAGTTCTTGGGCATATGCATCATAGGAAGTTATCCAATTGGTTTTTCAGTTTCACATATAGCTAGAAGGCTTTCCATCAGTAGCAAGATAATCATATTAGATATCATAAGATATAACAATCATGACCTTCATTTTCACTTGGAAAAATACTTTGATTTTTTCAACTTTTGTCTAAGTGATATATGTGTATCTTTTAGTAAGCTCAAAACTGAAAGTACAACAACAACAAATGTGCTTCAATCCCAAGCATAAGGAACCAAAAGCTTTTAGCTAAATGGAATAAAGAAAAAAAAGGTAAGAAACTTTACTCTCTATTAAACTTTACTCTCTTAACTCTCTACTCACTATATTATTAACAAAGGTAGGAGAAATTTTCCAATTATACTTAAGAGAATTTCTCTCTTAACTCTCTACTCACTATAATGTATTTTATTATTTTTGGGATGGTTTCTACAAATGAAGGAGTGCATCTATTTATAGAGGTAAAGACCTCCTCTTGATGTCATTGGTGACATCAAACTACCTCCTCTTGATGTCATGGGTGACATCAAAGGAGGAACCTTCCTCCTAGCATTCACACCAACTCTTCCAATTGACATGCCATTGTTGACTAAACATAAACCAACAACTCTTTCCACCAACTCTTCCAATTGGCATGCCATTGTTGACTAAACATAAACCAACATTTTCAATCTCCAACTTGGTTTGCGTTTCGAGCGTGCGTGTGAACAACTCTGGCCAAAACTTCTAAGCTTACTGGGCAAACCTGTTGTAAGAAACAAGAAGAATCAAACCATTGTTGAACATACCACCTCCACCTAACAACTGTTCTCTTTGGAGTTGCAATCAGTTGATGCACACCCCTGCCAATTCCTTGTAGTGTGCAAACTTAACGAGCGGGACTATCTTGGTCAACATGTTTGCAGCATTACCGTCTGTGATTACCTTCACAACCTTGATAGTTCCCTCTTCAACAACATCTCGAAGGAAATGAAATCTGACATCAATGTGTTTAGCGCGCTCATGAAATCTCTGATTTTTCATTAGATGAATAGCACTCTGACTATCACATCTAAGAGTTGATTCCAGCTGAACCAAACTCAATTCCGCTACTAAACCTTTCAACCAGATAGCTCCCTTCACCGCCTCCGTTGCTACCATGTATTCTACTTCTGTCATAGACAAAGCGACAATCGACTGCAGAGTCGACTTCCAATTAACGGGACTGCCAACGAGGGTAAAAATGTATCCAGTTGTGGACCTTCTTCTGTCAAGATCTCCTGCATAGTCAGAATCCACATAACCGAGAATTGAAATACCTCCACCACTTTTTCGAAAGGTCAGACCAACACCAGAAGCTCCCTTGAGATCTCAATATCCACTTGACAGCTTCCCAATGCCTCTTTCCTGGGCTGGACATGTATCTACTTACCACACTTACAGATTGAGGAATATCTAGACGTATGCATACCATAACATACATAATGCTACCAACTGCATTGGCATAAGGAATCTTTGACATATGCTCCACCTAATTCTCGGACTGAGGAATTTGTAACTTTGAAAGTTTAAAATGAGGAGCTAATGGTGTACTTACAGGCTTGCACGTATGCATATTGAATCTCTCGAGAATCCTTTCAATATACCTCTTCTGAGAAAGATGTACAACACCGTATTCTCTTGAAATCTCCATACCAAGGATTTTCTTTGCAACTCCTAAATCCTTTATGTCAAATTCCTTACACAACAGTTTCTTCATTTATCTCTGTAATGTTGTTAGCAGCAACAAACATATCATCAATATACAACAGTAAATAAATTATTGAGTTACCAGACATATTCTTGTGATGCACACAACTATCAAATGCACTCCTTGAGAATTCATGTGTAGTCATGAATGTATCAAACCTCTTATACCACTGTCTAGGGGATTGCTTCAAACCATACAAAGACTTCTTTAGTTGGTATACGTGATCTTCTTTTCCCTCAGTTAGGAAACCTGTAGGCTGGTCCATATAGATTGTCTTTTCTAGATCACCGTGTAAGAAAGCAGTTCTGAAATCAAGATTTTGAAGCTCCAAGTCAAATTGTGCAACCAATGCTAGTAGCACGCGAATTGAGCTATGCTTCACGACTGGAGAGAAAATCTCATTGTAGTCAATTCCCTCCTTTTGACTGAAACCTTTTGCAACCAATCTCTCCTTAAACCTAGCATCTTCCACTTAAGGAGTTCCCTCTTTCTTTCGGTAGATCCACTTGCATCCAACTGTCCTCTTCCCCTTTTGTCTTTTCTTTTCACTAAGACCCATGTCTGATTCTTGTGAAGAGACTCCATCTCTTCGGTCATGGCTAACCTCCATTGTACAACATCTTTGCAAGAAGTTGCTTCAATATACGAGGAGGGCTCCAGATCCTTAATCTCTTCTTGTGCGGCTACGAACGCATATGCAATCAAGTTTGCTTGATTTATAAGGCGTTCCGGTTCTCGTGTCTGCCTATTCTCCCTCCTCTTTACAATTGTGTATGGTTCATTGACAGCAAGTTCTTCAAGGTCTACATCTTTTTACTCATCTTTAACCAGAGTCTCTTGATCCTTTTCCTTGGCAAGATCCACCGGAAGCTCCACCTGCTCATTGTTCTTGTTTCCTAAAAACTCCACGGAAACTTTACGGGGGATCAAGTATAGAGGATTCATCGAATGTGACATCTCTACTAACTAAACACCAAAGTTTGTACCCTTTTACTCCATCTACGTACCCTACGGATATGGCCTTCTTAGCCCTTGGTTCAAGCTTTCCTTCATTAACATGATAATAAGCTGGACACCCAAATACACGTAAGTATGAATAGTTAGAGGGTTCACCTGACCATACCTCATTCAGAGTCTTAAATCAATTGCCGGTGCTGGAGATCGATTGACAATATGAGCAGCAATGTGAACTGCTTCAGCCCAAAATACTTTGGACATTTTGGCTTGTATGAGCATACAACGAGCCTTTTCAAGAAGAGTTCTGTTCATTCTCTCGGTAACTCCATTTTGCTGTGGGGTATGCCTGATAGTCCTATGTCTTGAGATCCCATAAACCTTGCATAATTCATTAAACTCTTCATTGCAAAACTCCAAGCCATTGTCTGTGCGAAGATACTTGATTTTCCACTCCAATTGATTTTTAACCAAAATCTTCCACTCTTTAAATGCTCTTTCTGCCTTTCGATGGAAGTTTAGAGGGACCCCATGAATTTGAATGGATGTAGTCTAGCACTCCTCTTGTCTTGTGTTTGCCAGTGCTGAAGCTGACCTTCTTCTGCTTCCCTAGAACGCAGTGCTCACAGAAGTCAAGTGTGCTGATCTTCTCACCTTACAAAAGGTTACGATTGCTCAACATCTCCAGTCCATGTGCGCTCATATGACCCAGTATCATGTGCCATAATCTTGCCTTGTCATCATTAGATAACTGCACTGTAGATGCATTTGCAGAGCCAACAATGGTGCTTCCGGCCAATGTGTAAAGGCCGTTCTCCAGCTTGCCTTTCAGCATGACTAAAGAACCTTTAGTCACCTTCATAGTTCCTGCTTCGCTCATGTACTTGTAGCCTTGTTCATCCAGAGTACCCAAGGAGATAAAATTCTTCTTCAGATCGGGAACATGACAGACTTGTGTAATTGTCCTCACGACTCTATCATGGCAACGAACTCGAACTGAGGCAATGCCAACTATTGCACAAGTTGCATTATTGCCCATTACTACGGTTCCTCCATTTTTCTCAAAGCTGCTAAACCAGTCTTTTCAGAACGTCATATGTTGATTACAAGTAGAGTCTAACACCCATTTGTTTCTATAACTACTATTATTACACGATGTTGTTAGTACATAATAATTATCAAAATCATGTACCTGTTCAACTATAGATGCACTCAACTTTTCCTTGGACTTTGACATTAGGCAATCTCGTTCAAAGTGCCCTTCTTGCCACAACCCCAACACTCTGTATTCTTCTTGTTCACACGAGACTTTGATCTATACTTTGATTTGCTCTTTCCCTGTTGGCTAGTCCAGCCTCTCACAAAGAGCCCACTTGCCTGGTCATCTCTGTCTCCTTCGATGTGCCTCCGCACATCACTAGAGTTAAGTGCCTGCCGCACTTGCTCAAGATTGATAGGCTCCTTGCTATACATCATTTAATTCTTAATATCACGATATCCTTAAGTCAATGAAAATAGCAAAGCACATGCAAGCGTCTCTCCTCCCTTTTAATTCCTGCAATCTGTAAGTCCATGACAAGTTTATTGAACGCATCTAAATAATCTTGTAACGAAGTAACTGACCCCATCTTAGATGTGTGAAGACACCGTTGTAACAACATCCTTGTTGTAACTGATCGGTCTTGGTATAGCTCTTCTAGCTTTTCCCATAACTGTTTGACCGTCTCTTCGGTACCTGTACTCACTTCATAAAGCACGTTAGGTGCAAGGGATAGTTGGATTGTACTCAATGCATCCCCTTCAATCTTCTCCATGTCGGGAGCTAATATATCCTTAGGATACTTTCCGTCAATAGCATGGATTGAACCTTCCCTCCACAGTAACGCCATCATCTGGATCTTCCAGATATTGAAGTTGTTGCGTCCACTGAATCTATAGATTTCAAATTTCATGGAACTCATCTTTGCTTGTTCTTCCTCCTTGGATCGTTAAGGAATCCTATCGCTCTGATACCAATTGTTAACGGAAACGTAAAAAAAGGAACACAAAATTTAACGTGGTTCGGATCAAAATAATCCTATGTCCACCAGAGAACAGTTGCCTTTCTATTATTAACAAAGGTAGGGGAGATTTCCCAATTACACTTAAGAGAATTTCTCTCTTAACTCTCTATTCACTACAATGTATTGTATTATTTTGGGATGGTTTCTACAAATGAAGGAGTGCATCTATTTATAGAGGTAAAGACCTCATCTTGATGTCATTGGTGACATCAAACTACCTTCTCTTGATGTCATGGGTGACATCAAAGGAGGAAACTTCCTCCTAGCATCCACATTAACTCTTTTCACCAACTCTTCCAATTGACATGCCATTGTTGACTAAACATAAACTAGCAACTCTTTCCACCAAATCTTCCAATTGGCAAGCCATTGTTGACTAAACATAAACCAACATTTTCATAAATGTTTCAAGAGAAAAATCAGATACAAGAACTCTATCTGCCACAGTGGAGTTCATAATTGAAAGCGAAAAGAGTCTGGACCTGATCTCTCTTTCTTCCTTGTCTTTTGTATGGTTTTTCCATATGTTCTCATGTACATGAAAAGCACTAAATCGGCCTTCCTATAATTTATAATTCATAATATCTTCCGGAGAAACCTATTTCTCCTGAAATGGTCATGTTTTATATCATCCAAGACGCACAGAGACATTCATTAATTCCAGAGCAAAAATCAGGTTGCACTTGTTTATTTTCTTTTCTTTTTTGGATGAGTACTCAGGTTCACTTATTATAGGAAATTTTCATATTTTATATGATTATTATCAATTCATTTACAATTACAATACAGTAAAAATATAATCAATAGTCATATTTACTCAAAAGTTAAAGCAATTCTAGAAATAAGAAAAAGATATTGTAAATAACTGATAATTCCACCATGTCTAGCTTCATCTCAAACTAAATTACGAAAAACTTCTTTATACACCACATTTCTATCTTCATTCATTATTTGGCCATCATCATCATAAACTAAAATCTTGAACCCTTTTCTAATTGTCACGCGTGAAAGAGCAACATATAGTTGTACATGAGTAAATACTGGCTTCTTCAAAAATAATCCCACATGAGACAATGACTGACCTTGACTTTTGTTAATTGTCATGGCAAAAGATACAACAATTGGAAATTATCTTCGCTGGAACTTAAAGAGTATTCTTGCATCTGATGGTGCCAACGTCATTCTCGGGATAAACACTTTTAGTCCAGCCATATTACCAAATAAAACCTTGGCTTCGATAATCCAATTTCCAAGTCTTCTGATGATCAACCTCTTGCCATTTCACAATCCCGATGACTGGTCTATATTTCTCAACAACATCACAGGAACACCAACCTTCAAAGTGATAGAGTGATTTGGAATTCCAGAACATTTAATACTATTTAGGAATTTCGGTGTATGTACATGCTTCAAAGCTAAAAAAGAATGATCAGACATACAAACGGTATCAGAACTCAAATATGTCTTCTTAGGACTATGATTGAGTGAAATCATATATTCATTGATTGATTCCACCATATTAAGAGTCGGAGCAAGAATTGCTCTTTGTTGGAGGTAATCTATGTCACTGGAATGGCTAAAAAAATTTGGATATGTACTTTCAATAATTGCCGATACTGCATCATCACAATTATTGAATAATTCCCCAGTAAAGAAAATGTGAGGCCAAGACAAAAAAGACAAGTAGTCATACCAATTGTACTGACATATAACAACGGTTTCCTACCAACTTTGTCAAAAAGAAATATGTCTATCAAAATGAATATTGTCTTTGTGAATCCAACAGCAACAATTTCAGCTAATAGTTGAGTGTTACCCTTAATTCCGGCGTCCTTAAAAATTGTTGGACTATAATACACAGTTGCATCTATACCTGTGACCTGTTGAAAACATGTACCCCACAACCTGTAATCAACATTCTTCTAACTCCAGGTGAAGGATTTAGCAGTTCACGCCACGCAGCTTTCTCTTTATATTTCTCTACATTAACATGCTTGCTGCTTGCTGAATTTTTGCTAACCTTTTCTTTTTATTAGTAAAGTTTCAAATTGTGAAATGCTCATAAACTTATGTAACAGGGATTCCAAAATATATATATATATATATATATATATATATATATAT
>MU738212.1:0-12381 GCA_026770625.1 Nicotiana glauca
TTCCTTACTCGGATTTCTGGTTCGCGACTGTTAAACAGAGTCAAACCCTTCCTCGATTCGGAATTCAAAACGGTGACTTGGGATGCCATAAATCTCCCAAGTGGCGACTCTGATTTTTTAAATAAAAAAATGAATCCCATTTCGATTGTCCTTAAATTGGAAAAACTCCTTTTTTATTATACCCTTCCCCGGGGTGTGATAAAGCCTTCGTAAAAAGGAGGTGTGAC
Organism: Nicotiana glauca; assembly: GCA_026770625.1. Taxonomy (NCBI): domain Eukaryota; kingdom Viridiplantae; phylum Streptophyta; class Magnoliopsida; order Solanales; family Solanaceae; genus Nicotiana; species Nicotiana glauca. The sequence goes on from MU738212.1 coordinate 228, forward strand.
AGTGAATAAAGGGAAGAATAGGTGTGGGATGAAAAGTGAAGAAAGACTGGAAAATATATTTGAAGGAAGTGTGATTTAATTGTTGCAAATTGTAGGGTTTAGGGAGGTTTTGAGTTACTCTTATCCAAATTGTGCCCAACCTTAACCAAAAACCTATATTACCATCCTTTAAGTCCTACTTGATTTTGAACCAAGTGTGTCTACATTAATGGAGAAATATATGAAGGGAAAGTCTATGTCACTACTTTTGTGCATTTGAATATGTTTGTGATAGTGAGAGTTAATTCTTTCCATCTGATATCCAATTTGTGTTTCAATTGAAATTTATAAGTTGGGATTCTCTCTTATGTGTGAGGGCACATGAAATTTTGAGTTGTGAACTTAATCCAATCTCCAATTTGTGAGAAATTGTTGGTGATTCATATGCTTTGGTTTATTTGTCGGTACCAACTGAAGTCACTAGATTGTATTTAATTTGAACCTTTTTTACTTGAAATGATGCTTGATATGTCATTGAGCTTAATTGATGATTTTATTGAAGGGTGTCCTTAGTTTTTGAATTGCTAGAGGACAAACAATTGTTTAAGTTTGGGGGTTTGATAAGTGGGTATTTTACCAACTTATCTCGTCTTTAAACTTAGATTTTTGCTATGTTTGGTCGATAAAATCGTGTGTTTAATGTCATTTACTTCTATTTTACAGGTTGTGTGTGATTTAGAAGTGATGATGAAGAAATCAAGTGAAAACGAGTCAAAAAGGAGTTAAAATGGACAATGAAAGTCTGCCCAGTGATTTACCCTTCACGAACACGAAAAAACATGAAGCCAGACCTTCGAGAACGCGAAGGATACTTCGCGAATGCGAAGCGGTAAAACTCAAACCTTCGTGAACGCAAAGTGACAATCGCAAACACGAAGAAAAAAAATGGGCGGAAAAACTACGCAGTTCTGGAATTTCACGATTTTGACCCCAAACCATTTAATACACAAACCAGCTCATTTGTAAAATATCTTTGGCTTAATTTTCCGTCTTTAGACTAGAAAGAACTAGTTTTGGAAGCTAGGGTTCTTGCACACATACTTAGGTCTTGAAGATTTGAAGCTTTTGGTTGAGAATTTCTTGCTCATTTATGCTCATTTCTTCATTTCCTTACTTTGTATTGTATATCCAAGTGTGTAGTATTTATTTCAACACTTGAATCTTGTTTATGGAAATATTCATGTTTAAAGTGTGGATTAAATATTTTGTTATGCTTGTGTATTGAATGATTTTTATATATTATAAAGTGAGTTATTGTTTCTTTAATTATTCTTGTTCTTTAATGTTTCCAAAGGGATTAGCTAACCCTAGGACTCGCCCATTAACTTCGAATTAATTTTGGGAAAGATTATTCGGGGTTGGAAAAGATTAATTAACAAGAACTTGAGGTTTTAACCCTTATTTTATAGATTCTACCTAGGGATAGGATTGAACTACTTGTAGCCATAATCGGGTGTGCTTAATCTCTTAATTATTTTAGGGATAATTCAATTAGGAAGTCTTGTTAGTCTTCAGAAGAAGCTAATATGGAATTATTACCCGAGACTCATTAACATAAACTAGCTCATATTTGTAAAATCGTAAAATACATTAGATCGTTACTTGAGTGTAATTCCCCGTACATTCATACTTGTAGCAATTGATCATTTTACTTAGGGGTGTGCATTCGAATCGGTTTATCGATAAATCGAATCGATTATTTGTTATCAGTTTGTCGATATCGGTTTATCGATTTATCGATTTCGATATTGAAATTTTCCTTATCGGGTTATCGATTTCGATTTCTATTTTGTCCTCTTCGGTTATCGGTTTATCGATAAACCGATAAGATGTACTAAAAAGATATTTTCCTTTACCCTAAGTCCCTAACCTTATTATTTTCTCTACCACATTTAAGAAATGATCATATTTAAAGCTCAAGGGAATGAATTTTAAATTAGCCGTGGTGATATATTTTGTTCTTTTTTATACCGTTGGAGTGTTGGTGGCATACATTTGTTCCCTTACTTTAGTTTCGTTGCATGTGCTTGTTGATATAAATTTTATATTATAAACGGCGTTCGTCTTATTTTAGCTTCTTTTTGTCCATATTAGTTAAGCGTGTTTATAGCGATATACTTTCCATGGAATCCCATAAATTTTCTTATTGGTGTAATCGATAACCGAATCGATAAGCCCCAAAAATTGATAAATCAAAATCGAAAAAATCGAAACCTTATTAAAACGATAACGATAAGCATATGTACAAATCGATAATCGATAAGTAATTATCGATAAGGGTCAAAATCGAATCGATAAATCGAAGGCACACCCCTAATTTTACTTGCTTTCTAGGTTAGTTTATATTTTCGCAATTAGCTATAATATTTTCACAATCACCCTTCTTACTGTTTGGCATTTCATAACAAGTGATAATTCTCTTTCATTCCTACTCACCTACATATTATTCTTTGTGGGATTCGACTCCGACTCATAGTTGGATAAATTATATTGCATGCGACCGTATCCATTTACTTTTTAGTAGTGGATTTGGACATCATCAGTAATTGTTGGTCCTAATTGATGTGCGTTTGACTCACCTTAGCATAGTTGGAAAAACTATTAGTTTGTGGAGGTGGGAACTACTTTAAATTTCTTAAGTACAAGCAAAAGCTTAAGTTTGGGGGAGTTGATAAGTTGGAATTTTGACTACTTATTAGCGCCCTTTTACTTTTGTTTTAGTCCAAAAGTGCTTAATTATATTCTTGAAACTGATGAAATGCTCTTAAATGCAGGAGTATTAGAAAATGAGCCTCAAAGATAAAATCCAACTAAAAAGGGAGTAATATGGACTCAAGGACAAAAATCAGGAAAAAAGGGTTAATGTGTGGACCGCAGAATTCCTTCTGCGGCTGCATAATGCAAAGGAAATCCAACAGTGCCCAAGAGCAATATGCGGACTGCACATTTATTGTGCGGCTGCAGAAGCCATGCTATAGTTCAAGATCAAAAAAGTCCCAGTTCAAGCCTCAAGGATATGCGGACAACACAATTATAGTACGGCCGCAGAAGTCAGCCATGCAACCGCGCTTAGAATTGTGCGGTCCGCAGAAAGGACCCGTGAAGTTGCACTCACTATCGTGCGGACCGCAGAATAAGAAACATGCGGCCGCAATCCAGAATTATATGGCCCAGACCAAGATCTTGCCAAGACTGAAGATGAAGTGCGGACCGAACATGAAATTGTGCGGCCATAGAACCTCCGAAATGACATTTTTGTCCGAAATTTCCAGCTGTGTATAAATACTCTTTTTTGATGAATTTAGGTCAAGTTTTGAATATCCAAACATCTGTAGTCATTTTTCGTTACTGGTTTAGCAACCTTAGCTTACTTTAGTGATTAAACATTAGTTTTTTGTCTTTTAATCTTTCAATATGAGTTTAATTATCATTTCTTCTCTATTTTCTTCATTACCCACTATAAGTAGCTAAATTTCTAGCTAGAACTATAACCCAACCCTAGAGTGAGTACCTAATGGGTGTTTGATTTAGGGCTTGTTTATGGTTGTGTGTGTAATATTTAGCCTAATTCTTGCTATAATTATAGAGTTGATGGTTGCAAATATTGAATCAAGCTTATTTGACTTAGTCTCTACTTGAGAAAGAGATACTTAGTCTAGGAAAACTTGGCTAACAAGAAATTAGGGTGAACTCAAGAAATTGATAGTCCCAATTAGAGGGTTGAACCTAGAGATAGTAAGACCCGACTTGATCATTTATCAACTGTTTTGTACAATACCCATTTAGGTTTGAGAAAGCCAAATTGGGCAAAACTACTCTCTTATCGAGAGGTATTGAGTGGGTAATTATGTGTTGATTTATATAATACATTCTGACCAACGAAACTCCCTCTAGAGCCCTCAACCCGTTAGGTAAATACCTAGGTGGAAGTCACATCCTAGACCTTTTACATATTGAAAAAACAACCACAAAAATACTATTCTCTAGTTTCATATTTTATAATTGCAAACCGTAGCATAATTTAGAAGTAGAATCAAAACAAATTTTATGAAGTGAATCTTAAACACTTTACGTGCTTAGTTCAAATATATACCACTAATCTCATCTACGCTCCCTATGGATTCGATCCCGACTCCTAGTTGGGTAATTATTATTGCAATCGACCGCTTCATAGCCCCAATTTGAGGTGTGCTTTGGGCGAGATCACCCGTCGCTTTCACAATCATGCATACCTCTAGCTACCAACATGGTTCCTGCACGAACACTGTTTTCTAGGCCGGTGGGCAAGTTAGCATCGATGGCCACATGGGAGTTGGCGTCGATAGGGTCCGCGGCCGGGGCTCCGTTAGGGTCAACAGGGGGAACCCCGTTGTTGGGTATTATATTGTTGTTCTCGCCGTGGTGGCCAAAGTAAGCACCAATGTTCAAGTGAGCAGATTGAGAGTTTGACATTATAAAATTTACCTAAAATTAAAATCTCAAAGAACAAGAGTAAAGCAAAGTGCGTTACGGAAATTTGTATCAAATTGCCAATATTATCCTTAGCCCCATGGTGGACGCCAAACTGCTTACCCTAAAAAACGAATAACAATTGAATTTATAAGTGGTTTTAAGGACATGTGAATTAATTCGATATAAATAATTATAGATTATATAAATAAACAACGTAATAAATTGGCAAACCAATAGCGGGAGTGATCCCGAACTCGGCAATAGCTTAATGAAGTGCCTGTCTTCGATCTGGGCTCATAGTAATAGAGAAATTGATGAACAAAAGTAAGACAAAATAACAGTGTATTGCCTTGATATGCATGTTAAAAAAAATGTCTAATGAATAGTCAGACTCCCCTTTATATAGTAGCAGAGTCTTACCCTAATTATAATTCTAAAAAAGGTAAAAATCTTCCGTTTTGCTAATCACTGATTTTTCGCTGATACGGGCCGAGATTCACGCCGTGATATCTGGTCAAGCACGGACATCACGACCCTCCGTTAGTCGTGCGCATCCGTTTACTAATGCTCTAGAAGCCTCGATCCTTAAATCGAACCCAGAGGATATGCCCCCGATATCCCGAGGGTAGGTGTTTTGTCCGAGCCCCGATACGAGAGGCTCTTCGCTTTGACTCTGATACACTACGGTCACGTTCCTACTTCATTTGGCTCACCTGAAAGTCGAGTCATGCAGTGGGCTCAGTTTTACCCGTATACAGATACTATCAAGAGTTTATGATAAAGAATGTGAAATAGTGGGTTTTTATTGAAGTGTTCAACTCTTTCTTATTTTAAATAATTTTGGTTTTAAAATTCTAGAAAATTCAAAAATCGCTTTGTATCTTATGATAATTTGGTAAACGAACACTAAATCATAAATGACATTAATTTTTGGGTGATTTTAATGAAAGAACCCTAAACTTAAAGTGACATTAAAGTGGCTTTTTACACTATAAAAATCTTTGCACATCCGTAAATATTTAGAATATATATTCTTCAAATTGTATTCTCCTAATTCCTTCTAATTTTTGGTTTTTTTAGGCTATAAAAATTATTGAACATCCTTAAATCTTTAGAATATATATATTCTTCAATTGAATAACCCGCAATGTTGGCAAAATATAGTAAGAAAAATTCAATGATAATTATGGTAAAAGAATACTAAAATTAAAGTGACATGAATTACCGATCAGTTTTGATTAAAAAACCCCAAGGCAGAGGTGAATTTAATTGCGGAAAATCGATCGAGCTTTTTTTCGGCCATTTTATGTGCTTTTACTTATAATAACAACACACAATCATTATAACAATATATTCTTTGTAAAATTATATTTCTATAACAGTCTTACTCAACTATTATATATTTATTATTTTATAATAGTTAAAACAATATATCAAAATAAATAGATTTCGCTGGAGAGACTTTTGTAAAATAAAAAAGAAATCTGGAATATCAAAGCTTGATGCTGACGTGGATTATTCTACCATGCCTATGGAAAATGGTAAAAAATCATACTAACTGTATCACGCGCCGTGGGCATGCAAGTGGGTTAATCCAGAAAGTTTGTTAGAATCTTAGAGAGCAGTTGCGCGGCTAATTTTAGCGTGTATATATTAGCTAGCTACCATCGCTACTTATCATCTTCCACTCATCACTACTTCATCTTCCTCACTTCAATTTATAGCTAGCTCCGTCCTTTACTGCATAAAATGGACCAACCATCCATCATTGGTAATATCATTTACAACTTCCCTTACAAATATGCAGGATGTGCAGCATTTACTGCTGCTATTTCCTCTTGGCCAATCACATTTTTGGTAAAGCATTATTTACCCAAAAACTCCACGACCGACCATGTATCAACTGGGGTTATTGTGTTTGCCTTCTTTTTAGCTATCTTTCTCGGCAGCGTCTTCCTCCTTCAGATTTACATGGTTGTTGAAGATCTGAGAAAAGCCTTATCTGGAGAACCTGCTGCTGCTGCTCCGCAACGTCGCTCGGATGGTTTATCCATGGCTCCCCAAGGAAGCTAATTAGATTACCTTGATCATGGTAGTAGATCTTCATCTGTTCATGCACTAATTCCTTTTTTGCATCATACATATGTTCGTTCCTTTTTTGCACTCACGTAATGTTCCTAGCTAGCTATTTCAAGCTTCATTTAGTTTCATGATGTTGCACTGTTCGTACTAGTTAGTTACTCTTTATTTTTGCATTGTGTAATGTTTTACGATTCTAGTCCTGCAATCCTATAATATAGTTGATTTGGATGTTAAAGAATATCTACATCTGTTTCAAGTCTATGAATAATTAGCTCGATCTGATCTTCATGCATGTTTGATTCTGTTAAAAACATTCTCTAAATAATTTTTCAAACCTCTCTCTTCTTCTTCAATCCTTTTCTTTCAAAAGTAAATAAGTATTCCTTAATCCGAAAAAACATTATGCAATCACTGAATCAACAATTTTTTTTACCAGGCCACCATTGTATTTTCAAATAATTTTAATTACGAAATGAGATTTATTATATTATCCAAATATAAAAGTTTATTTCAAAATGAGAATTAGTATTTGAATTCACACCAAAATCGAATTCGATGTTCTCATTTTTTTTATTTTTTTTTTCGGAAAATTATTAGCGGAAGAAACCAATGGAAAATAAGCTCCCGAAGGTCTAGAATCTTCGCCTTTTATTCCTTTTACATTTTCATTAGTATGATTTTATAATTTTTTTGATCTTGTTTAATTTTGGGCTTCACACCAAAAGTTGAGTGGATAACTGAAATGTTGGTTCCTCACTAGTAACAAACCAGTCCCTCATAACACAGGAGCTCGTCCTCTCCCCTCCAATAAAATAAGGCTACTTTATTTGATGATAGTTCCTTCTTATTTCGTGCATCAATCAGTTACTTAGATAAAGATGGAAATTAACGATACTGTTAGAACTCACGCACAAACAAAACAAAAAAAAAGTATACTAGCAACTTTCATTTTCTAATAATTATATTGCCCGTCCATTTCAAATACTTGACTCATTTACAATTTGGAATGTTAACAACTTTTCCTTTCATTGATATTCCTCCAAGAGATATCAAATATTTCCGTCTAATCTAAAATGGCGTAGAATGTTACTGTAATTTTTATTTTTAAGTATGTTAATTTTGCTTTTAAAGATGCACTATGTAAAGGATCGTCAGTCGAGTTTAAAGTTTAAACGGTTGAATATGGCAGATCAATTTTTGTCTTTTTCAATTTGATTAAAACGAACTTTGAACTAGAAGGATGTCCGCGCTGCACATTTTTATTGCAATAACTCCATATATTGGATATACTGCTCGTCTTTATTTCCCGTTACTTGTGGGTCTAAGAATTCACTCTTAAAATATACCTTAACCTATTCTATTTTCATATTCAGATCCGAGAAGAACAAAAGGAAACAGAAACCAGAGAAGATTTAGGTGCGCTTTTAAACGGTATTAGGGAAACTTATAAACAGTTGGTCAAGTTTGAGAAACTAAAAATCAAAAATGTATCCCCTTAAAATTAAGGGACGAACGGACCATCGTGGAAAATTAAAAAAAAAAGTCTTTTATCGAATTAAAAGAGATGACTTAAGCCCCTTTCTTCTTCTGATAGGATGTTTAATGAGCGCGAATCTTCCATTTAATTATGTCTAAATTAATTAAATTATAAGGCCCCATTTGATTTGATTCATGAAGTAGCCCACTATGACCTACTAGGGAATTACTAAGCTTCCAGGGAAAAAAATAAAAGATTTTGAATAGTTGTAGAAGCTACATATTTTAATTTTCTATTGTGAGGAAGATGCTGAATTTTGTAGTTTCTCTTTAAAACCAGGAGTGCAAAAACAAAAATTTCAAGGTTATGAATAATTAGCTCCGATCTTCATGCATGTTTGATTCTGTTAAAAAACATTCTCTAAATTTTGGAACTTCTCTCTTCTTCTTCTCCAATCCTTTTCTTTTAAAAGTAAATAAGTATTCCTTAATCAGGAAAACATTACGCCATCACAAACAATTTTTTCTACCTGACCACCATTGCTTCGTCTTTTTTATAGGTAATGAATCTATTAGTATTTTGATGAATGTTAAAAAGAGGTAATTTTACAAAAAATATAAAAATGAGTGATATAGGTAAAAGTTGTTATATGGATAAAATACTACATAAAAAATCGATTCTATTCCGAAATTTTTTTGGCTTTAGATTTTAGTTTAAAGGAGAGAAAAATACTTCCTCATTTTCAAATCAGATGAGGTAGTTTGACTCGACTCGAAATTTAAGGAAGAAAAAGACTTTTGAAACTTGTGGTCTTAAAAGCTTAAGGTGTGGTGTCATGAAATTTGTGTAGCTATAAAAGCTTATCATTGAGAGTAAATGAGTAAAATGAAAAGTTTAAGTTGAAATATTTTCAAATTTAGAAATGTGTCATTTGTTTTGGAACAGATTAAAAAGGAAAGCATCTCATTTAATACGAAACGGTGGAGTATAATTAACACATAATACGTACTAAGTATGAAAATTAAGTTAAATTTATAAATTACCATCAACGTGGTATCAACTGAGATAAAAAAAAAAATATTAAAAAGAAGTGCTTTCAAAATCTAGTTTAGAGTTGCCGTAGCCCGTAGATGCAAAATTAAAAGTGGTATTATCTCAAAAATAAAAAGAGAAAAGAAAAAGAAAGAAGGACTATGCACGTTTCCCCAGGTAACAACTAACGTCTAATTCAATAGGAGTCCGAAACTTTTTTAATGATTTTCTTGGACAAAAAAGTATATTTTTAATGCTAAATAAAAAATTGTAATTCGCACTATTATACTGCGAATTATAGATTTTTTTTTTATAATTTGCAATATTACTGCAAATTATTAAAATAAATAAATAAATTATAATTCGCAATACCTTTATTAATTTGACCCCACCAATTAACTGACATAACAATAATTCAAACACATAAAACGTAGTATATATTGCGAATTAATTATTAAATTTTTCTACAAGAAAGCAACTTTTTTTATATGGGTTTCATCTTTTTCACAATTAACAAATTTTATTTTGGTTGTGTTATTGGTTGCTAAAGTCTGAGTTTATTTTCATTTGTAAAATCTTGTACTTTTATGATAATTAAAATATGTCGAAATTTGAGTTATTTTTTAGATTTTTTTTATCTAGTAAATTATTGTAGGAAGATTGTTTATCTTCTCAAGTATTTTGATGCAAAACTACTTGTAGAATTAACCTTTTCATGTTTGCTAAGAAAAAATCTCTATTGTGTTTTGCTAAAATATCTCAGGTCGGGCCACGTACTTCTAACACAATAGAGATTTTTTGACGAATAATGAAGTAAAGCTCTTTTCGGAGTATTATTGGTTAGTTGTTGATTGGAGATGTTGAAATCTTAAATTGCAAGACCATTATTATAGTTTGTAGGAATTTTTATGCATTATGTAAAAAGTATTTATACAATCAGATCAATTAAGAAATAATTATAAAATTACTCTATTTAATAACATTAATTGATAATATGATAGCTAAAAATAAGCGTTAAATAAGATATTATAACAGATTAAATTATACTTTCATTACATTATCAAGATATATAATTTAAATCTATTACTTATTTACACAGAATAACTTCTTGTTGAAGCTTTTTGATGGTCCACTATTTTTGGTTGCTTTCAGACTACTTTCTAACTGACTAGTATTAATTTAAAGCAACATAAGCGGCCTGCATAAGATTATGAATTATAAGAAAAAATCTCTACTGTGTTTTGCTAAAATATCCCAGGTCGGACCACGTGCTTCTAACACAATAGAAATTTTTTCTTAGCAAATATGAAAAGGTTAATTCTACAAATAGTTTTGCATCAAAATACTTGAGAAGATATACAATCTTCCTAGCAATAATTTACTAGATAAAAAAAAATCTAAAAAATAACTCAGATTTCGACATATTTTAATTATCATAAAAGTACAGGATTTTGCAAATGAAAATAAACTAAGACTTTAGCAACCAATAATACAACCAAAATAAAATTTGTTAATTGTGAAAAAGATGAAACCCATGTGAAAAAAGTTGCTTTCTTGTAGAAAAATTTAATATAATTCGCAATATAGTACTACGTTTTATGTGTTTGAATTATTGTTATGTCAGTTAATTGGTGGGGCCAAATTAATAAAGGTACTGCGAATTATAATTTTTTTTTTTTTAATAATTTGCAGTAATACTGCGAATTATAAATTTTTTTTTTTATAATTCGCAGTATTATACTGCGAATTACTTTAACGACTAAATTTCCGTTAAGATAATTCGCAGTATTATATTGCGAAATACCTATTTAGGTAAAAAAAAATTTAGCATTAAAAATATATTTTTTGTCTAAAAAATCATCAAAAGAGTTTCGGATTCCTCCTATAATATACGAGTGTCAGATATATCCCACTAAAATATTCATTTATCTCCTCGTGGTTTAGTACTTCATTCTCATTTTTCCCCCCGCTTTCTGTGATTACATACTATGACATTATAAGTTATATTTACAAAACTCTAAAGAAATTAATAAGATATTAAAATATTTTATTTAACAACAAGTTCAACATGCATATTAATTAATCTTAATTAAATGGTATAATTCTATATAACAATTTATATTTTATATAATATTTATTAGTTTGATGCAAACACTAAGTATACCCTCCATAATAACATTGTTTGGATTGGGAAATAATTTAAATATATAAAATATAATATAGGAATTAGAAATGCGAGGATTAATTATGTAAGAATGATAATGTAAATATTATTTTTTATCGAACGCTTGATTCTTTGTATTAAGAATTATAAGAATGGCGCATGATTCCCCATGTATTTTCTAACGCCTGATTCTATATAATTTGATTCACATATCACTCCCTTCCACGAAAATATTCATATGAAATTGGCAGGTTATAGAGTATAAAGATAACGATCACATTTGACAACAATCGGTATAAGTAGTAGCCTAGTAGGTACGTACAAATTTTAGCTACATTTGGAATAGACTTTTAATATCGACGTTCTGTAATAAGAGTGAAATATTATTCCTATATGATTAAAAAATTAAACGAGAAGGATATAAATATAGATCACTTGGAAAAAAAAAAAGCCGTCTAAAATGCTTGGAATATCGAATTTATGTAACCTTAACAAATATAAATATGATACATTGATATTTACTTATACATTGATTTTCTGTAGATGAAGCAATAACTGAGGTTTGTTATGGTCGTAGATAGTAGGTCTATATTAGTAATCACATACCTACATAAAATTTATTTATATATATATAAAGATAATATAGTTTTAAAATTAGTCTAGATATAACATAAATTCTATATACAAGAAAATACAGTTTATAATTAATTTAGCAAAATTTAAATGTGTTTAATAAATTACAACAAGGACCAAAAAAAAAAAAAGGAGGATTCACGAATCCCGACGTAACAAACATCTGACTCTGTTATATATATTCTTCCTTCTTCTTTACTGACAGTCACATATCCCTCTTTCCTTCCAAAATATTTCCTCCTTCCCAAGTCAAAAAAAAAAAAAAAAAAAAAAAA
>MU738212.1:19305-53304 GCA_026770625.1 Nicotiana glauca
TAGTTGTATCCTTGTAAGATTAGAGAAGTATGTGGAGCACAAGTTATATTTGTGCTATGAAGACTTATCGGAAAAAAAAAACCCGAAAACCCGAAAACCCGAAAAAACCCGAAAAACCCGAGAAAATCCGAGATTGAAAAACCCGATTTCGTTGGTTTGATTTGGTTTATAGATTTAAAAATCCGACACGATTGATTTGGTAATTGAAAAATCCGAACCAACCCGACCTATGTACACCCCTACAATAAAATAAAATAAGGCTATTTTAGTTGATGATAGTTCCTTCTTATATTTCGTGCATCAATCAGTTACTTAGACAAAGATGGAAATTAACGATATTGTTAGAACTCTCTCACACACACACCAGTATACTAGCAACTTTCATTTTCTAATAATTATATGCCCGTCCATTTGAAATGTTAACAACTTTTCCTTTCATCGATGTTCCTCCAAGAGATATCAAATATTTTCCGTCTAATCTAAAATGGTGTCGAATGTTAATATTTATTTTGAATATAAATATTAGGAGTTCCTACCAATAGTTCAAATAAGAAAATACTACACTTTTAGTTAATCTTAAAGTTTTAAATATTAAAATTTATTAAATAAAAATTATATCTAATATAAAATATAATATACGGGTTATCCATCATTAATGATTAAAGGTTTATATTAAAAACAACAAATTTATAGGTCATCTTAAACTCTTTGCGCATATGTGAAAAACTAGAATTGACACTATTCACATGGTCCAAAAAATATACAAAATTTAGAAGTTGAAAACATGCTTAATAATTCTTAGGTGTTTAGCTCTATAAAATTAAAACTAAGAAAAAAATTGGAAAAATATTTTCATTACACTACCATTCCTAACGTGGAAAAGTCAGATTTAAGGAAAATAGTTATACAATTTAAATACTAAGAAATTTTTTACGTAAAATCTTATTCAAATTTAGATTCCTAAATATTAGGAGCTGCTACATAGTTCAAATAGGGAAGTATTTAATAAGTAAAATTTAGTTAATTTTAAAGTCATAGATATTAGGAAAATAATTATATTATAATTAATATTTTATCTAATGTGAACTCTGTTTTTAAAGGGTAAAAAGGGCGAACAACATTTCGCTAAGGGGTTTCGTGCTTTTAGTCATTCAACATTTAGCATAAATTATTCGTGATTTATAATAATATAGATAGATAGATAACTCCATATATTGGACGTATTGCTGGTCTTTATTTCCCCTTACTTGTGGGTTTAACAATTCACTCTAAATATACCTGAAGCTATTCTAATTTCATATTCAGATCCGAGAAGAACAAGAGGAAATAGAAACCGTAGAAGATTTAGGTGCACTTTTAAACAGAATTAGGGAAACTTATAGCCAGTTGGTCAAGTTTGAAAAAATAAAAATCAAAAATATATTCGTTTAAATTTAAGGGACGGATCATCGTGAAATTTTTAAAAAAATTCCTTTATTGAATTGAAAGCAATGGCTTAAGTCCCTTTCTTCTTCTGATAGGATGTTTAAAGAACGTGAATCTTTCATTTAATTAAGTCTAAATTAGTTAAATTATAAGGCTCCGTTTAATACAATTCATGAATTAGCCTACTAATGATCTACAAGGGAATTACTAAACTTCTAGGGAAAAGAATAAAAGATTTTGAATGGTTGTAGAAGATACATATTTTAATTTTCTATTGGGAGGAATTAAGATGCTGAAATTTGTAGTTTCTCCTTAAAACCAGCAGTGCAAAAACAAAAATTTCAAGATAAAAATAGTCTTATCAGAATTATATCTAACATAGTATCCTTCAATAATAATAGGAGCACCAACAAAGACTAATCCCACGTACTGGTCGACAATACTATGACCAATAAACTCTCATAAATTTACGTACTCTCTCTTAATTTTCACCTCACAGCTTCACCAATTAAATCATCATATGATGTTAGTGGCACGATTCAATTTCTCCTATAGGTCGTGATGACGCCTAATGCTGCTGTCAAGCAAGCCAACGTCGATTACCTCAATTTATTTACTCATTTTACTATTTTTAAAATCATAACTCTCATTTAATTAAATAATATGAAATAAAATCTTGTAACGATCCAGCCAGTCGTTCCGAGAGTTATAGTCCCGCTTCCCCATTTTCTACTTCATTTGTATTCTTCAGCTGTATTATGTCTTACCGGGTCAGTTGGTTCGGGTCCGGAGTGACCTTGGTGTGAATTGAGACACTTGGTCTCTTTTGTGAAGGCTTAAGTTGGAAAAATTGACCGGATGTTGACTTATGTGTAAACCATCTAGGATTTGAATTTTGATGGTTCTGTTAGCTCTGTTAGGTGATTTTGGACTTAGGAGCGCGTCCGAAATGTGATTTGGAGGTCCGTAGTAGAATTAGGCTTGAATTGGCGAAAGTTGGAATTTTGGTGATTTTGGTCGGTAATGAAAATTTTGATATCGGGGTTGGATTAGATTTTCGGAAGTTGAAGTAGGTTCGTGGTGTCATTTTTGACTTGCATGCAAAATTTGAGGTCATTCGAACGTGGATTAGCGGGTTTCGGCATCGTTTTGTGGAATTCAAAAGTTTAGAAGTTCTTAGGCTTGAATCCGAGTGTAATTTTGTGTTTTGATGTTGTTTGGAGTGATTTGAAGGTTCGACTAAATTCGTATGTTGATACATGACTTGTTGGTATGTTTGATTGAGGTCCTAAGGGTCTCAGGGTGATTCCGGATGGTTAACGGGGAGTTTGGAACTTGGAAATCACAGCTAAGCTACTACTGCTGGTGTTTCCGCACCTGTAGAGTGGGGACCGCAAGTGTGAAGTCGCACGTGCCCTAGGGGAGCCACAGATGCGGAAATTGAGGACCTGGGTTGGAACAGCATGTGAGGAATTTGGCATTTTCCGCAAAAGCGGAGGGAGATGCACAGGTACGAGATGTTGGCCGCAAATGCAGAACTTGGTATATTAAGTGAGTTCTGCACCTGCGATGGAAATTCCGCAGGTGTGGTGCCGCAGAAGCGGAAATAGGACCGTAGGTGTGGTTTTGCTGGGTAGAAATCCCTAGCTCGAGGTTTTGTTCTCCATTTTCAATTTTGGGTTTGAGGAACTCGGAAGAGAGGCGATTTTTTGAAGATTTAAAGGAGCAACATTGGGGTAAGTGATTATAACCTATAATGGTATAAATTTATGAATCCATGGCTTTCTTCATCGTTTAATTGGGAATTTCAGCTAGAAATTTTGGAATTTAGGGCTTGAAAATTGGAGAGTTAATTTTGAGGATTTGAGTGACCAAGTGAGGTCGGATTTTGATAAATTTAGTATGGGCAGACTCGCTAGTGAAAGGGCTCTCTAGTTTTATGATTTTTGTCGGATTTTGGGACATGAGGTCAGGGTCCGAATTTGAGTGAATTTTAAGATTTGGCCTATAAATTGGTATTTTTCTTGTGGAATTGGTTCCTTTAGCCTATATTGATCGTATTGTATTTTTTGTGATTGGATTCCAGACATTTGGAGGCCGATTTGAGAGTCAATAGCATCGCGGAGTAAGATTTTTTCTTGGTTTGAGGTAAGTAACGCTTCCAAACTTGGTTCTGAGGGTTCGAAACCTCGAACTATGTGTTATGTGATTAGTAGTGAGGTGACGCACATACTAAGTGACGGACGTGCACTATGAGAATTGCGGCCTGGGTGATTCCATGGCACCGTTTAGTGACTCTATCCTATTGATATCCATGTTTTCATCATGTGATACCGTAATTGAGCTGTAAACCATGCTAGATATCATGTTTAGGCTTTGTTCCGGTATTGTTTGGACCTTTAGCGGACGTTTCTTGCTGTCATCTCACTAGTTTTCACTTTATATTCCATAATCAATCATGATCATGTATTTCTATATCATACCTAAGTCTCGGTTAATTATTGATTCATCATATCATTGTTCCGGGTTGTTTTCATGACACTGTGATCCCGTGGTGAGACTAGAGAGATTAATGACTGAGTGAGGCCGAGAACTTGATTATGAGTGACAGTTATGGGATCGGGTTGCATACCACAACAGTTATATTGATTATGATAGTGATTGGGCCTTAGAAACTCCTCTGGAGTCTACACAACTAGAGTGAGTGCGGATGATATTTAGGGATGGATCTTCCCTGGACATGGATCTTGTCGGAAGTATAGACACATGGAGATGGATCTTTTCCACAGGTCTGGAATGACCTTCCTTGGTACTGAGTGACTGTAGTCAGTAATGTGTATATATTCTGGGATGGATCTTCCCTGTGTCGGATAGCCATATGCTACCAAGAGGTTGAGCACTTGACAGTGGAAGTATATGGTGCATTTCATACATTTTGTGCATTGGCACGTAGGGATTAGCTGAACTTTATATCTCACATTGTCCAGATTTGTATTTACTTTACTTCTTGAGCTGAATGCTTGAATTGAAAGCATGCCTACTTTTCTGCACAATTTACTTCTGTTCAACTGTTGAGTTTAAGTTCGTTACCATCTATCAGTCCATAGTTTGGGCTTGTTACTTACTGAGTTGGTATACTCATGTTACCTCCTACACCTTGTGTGCAGATCCAGGTTTCTCTGGCTACGGTAGCGGCTGCTGATTATGTTTTGTTGCTGATCACTAGAGATAGTAAGGTAGCTGCCTGGCGACCGTAGCCCTGCTTTTTTCTTGTCTATCTTCCCCGTAGTTGTATTTTGGATTTTTCCCAGACTATGAGCCCGTTTGGATTGACCTTAAAAAAGTAGCTTTTAAGTACAAGCGCTTAAAAGCACTTTTTAAGTGTTGGAGCTGATTTTATAAATAAGCAGCTACGTATTTGGATAAAAGTACTGAAACTGAAAAAAAGCTATTGAAGTGTTTGGTAAACAACTGTTAGTAAGCATTTTTCTATTAAAATTACTAAAATATCCTTAAAGCTATTAAACCTAAAAAAGAAGCTTATTACTATAATATTTTATTTGAAATAATAAAAATATAATAATTAATATTTTAATTCACTTTCAGTTTATAAAACTAAAAGTAGTATGAAGAAAGCAAACAGACAATTTTAGTTTGCAGAAAGCAAACAAAAATAATAATTAATATTTTAAAGAAAATTAGTAAAAAAACAAAACAAAAAAAAAAATAGTAGCAAGCAAATCATTAATCTGGAGAAGAATGGGAAAGAAAAAAAGTAAAATGAAGAAAGTAGATGCTACAATTTTGGGAGGAAGAGGACGGTAGCAATTTCAAGTTGTGTACTGAGGTATAATTTCGAGATGAAGAAAAATTATAAGGGATAAAAATGTAATATCCTTGGTCAAAGCAATATGGCTTTTAAGCCAATTTAGAAAAAGTTGGGTTTACCCAACTTGTTGGTTTTGACTTTTTTAAAGTAGATTTTAGCTTTTTTTTAAGCCATTTGTTTAGTTGCCAAACACTTCCAGAAGTTAAAAAGGGCTTAAAAGTTGGTTTGACTAGCTTTTAAGCCCATCCAAACAGGCTCTATGTTAGTCTTATTGTTATCAGAACAGTTGTAGCAGTGGCTCATGACTTAATGACACCTCGATGCTTTGGGATTTACTTTTTGCATCTCTATTTTTGAGTTCAACTCTTGTTTTCTTTTATGCAATTCTGCTAAACATGATATCTTTTGGCATATCTTTTAATGAATTATTGTAGTATTGTGGAAGTCGGTTAGCCTAGTACTACTGATAGGCGCCATGATGACAGGTTTGAGTTTAGGGTCCTGACAAGTTGGTATCAGAGTCTAAGTTACTTAGGTCTCATGAGTCACGAGCAGGTTTAGTAGTCTTGCGGATTGGTACGGAGGCATCTGTACTTATCTTCGAGAGGCTGCAGAACCTTTAGGAAACTTCACATTCTTGAATTCTTATCGTGCGAATCTGTTGATTCTAGTAACTAAACTTCTGTTATTCTATTCTTTCATAGATGGTGAGGACACGTGCTACCAATGAGGACGGACAACCACCAGTACCACTAGTTTGGGTTGCGAGAGGTCGTGGTCACGATCGAGGCAGTGGTAGGGGTAGGGGTGTATCCGCACAATAGCTAGGGCAGCACCTGCAGATCCGCCAGTTGCCCCAGTTCAGGATCAGGTCCAGTTGTGGATACACCAATGGGACCAGATCAGGCACCAGCTGTGCCCTTCATGATTCCAGGTCTTTAGGAGACCTTAGCTCATATTCTGCCCGTGGGCACCAGCCTTGATCAGGAGGTCTCTGTTTCTACTACAACAACACTCGCATGCCCGAGCAGGTTACTTAGGGACTTCAGACACCGGGGGCACCACCAGCCTAGCCGGTTGCAGCTGCTTAGGACTATGTGATTCCTGCCATGCCTGAGGATGAGCCGCGTAGATTGGAGAGGTTTGGTAGACTTCAGCCTCTAACTTTCAGCAGTACAGAGGGAGAGGATGTCCAAGGTTTCTTGGATAAGAGGATTCTCTATACAACAGGTATTTTGGAGACTAGTGGGGTCTCGTTCACTATGTTTCAGTTCTCTAGAGTTGCCTTCACTGGGTGGGAGACTTATGAGAGGCGTAGGCTGGTTGGTGCAGCGCCCCTTACATGGCAGTAGTTCTCATCCTCTTCCTGGAGAAGTATGTGTCGCAATCCCACAGAGAGGAGCTGCGTAGGCAGTTCGAATAGTTGCATTAGGAAGATATGACTGTGACACAGTATAAGATGAGATTCTCTGAGTTGGCCTGTCATGCTATCTGACTAGTTCCCACAGATAGGGAAATGATCAGGAGGTTCATTAATGATCTCATTTATCAGTTGCAGATTCTTCTGACTAGAGAAAGGGTGTCTGGCGCTTCTTTTGAGGAGGTTGTTGACATTTCTCGGGATGTAGAGTCAGTTCATCATCAAGAGCGGGTAGAGAGGGAGGCCAAGAGGCCTCATGGATCTGGTAGTTTTGGTAGTGTTCCTTCAGGAGGTCAAATTTACCACGGCAGGGGCTATCCCTTCAGGCATGCTCAGATGGCTCGTCTACTTCACCGTGGTACACCATCTGGCTATAGTTCACATAGTTCTCAGTAGGCTCATCTCTCAGTGCCCTTCCATCTTAGAGTTTGTCTCATGCACCATTAGCTTAGGGTTTATCTATGCCTGGTCCTTCTAGTGGGTATCCCGGTGCTCGGGGCTCCCTTCCGCCCCCATCACCATTTGCAGGGAGAGGCTGCTTTGAGGGTGGAGATTTGGGTCATATCAAGAGGTCCTATCCCCGCCTTACGGGAGGTTCATCCCAACAGAGGAGTTAGCCTTCGACTTCAGCACCAGTTACTTCAACACCCACCCAGCCAGCTCGGGATTGAGGTAAGTCAGCTAGGGGTCACCCTATAGGGGGGAGGCCGATCAGGTGGCGATCAGGCCTGTTTCTATGCACTCCCTACCAGACTAGATGATACTGCTTCAGATGCAGTGATCACGGGTATTATCTCAGTTTGCCACAGGGATGCCTCTATATTATTTGATCTTAGTTCCACTTTTTCATATGTGTCGTTGTATTCTGCTCATCATTTGGATGCACCCCACGAGTCTCTTGTTTCATCTGTTCATGTATCTACACCAGTGGGCGATACTATTATTATAGACCGTGTATACCGATCATGTGTAGTGACTATTACGAGATTAGAGACTAAAGTGGATCTGTTATTGCTTAGTATGGTTGACTTTGATATGAAATTGGGCATGGATTGATTGTCTTCGTGTTATGCTATTTTGGACTGTCATGCCAAGATGGTGATGTTGGCTATGTCGGTTTGCCATAGATTGAATGGCTAGGTTCATCGGATTATGTTCCCAGTAGAGTGATTTCGTTCTTGAAAGCCTAGTGGATGGTTGGGAAGGGTTGTCTCTCTTATTTGGCCTTTGTGACGGACTTCAGTGAAAAAACTCCTTCTATTGATTGCGGCGGTGAGGAATTTTCCGGATTTGTTTCCTGTAGACTTGTCAGGCATGCCGCGAGATAGGGATATTGACTTCGGTATTTATTTGGTGCCGGGCACTCATCCCATTTCTATTCCACCATATCATATGGCACCAGCGGAGTTGAAAGAAAGGAACAACTCCAATAACTCCTTGATAATGGGTTTATTCGGCCTAGTGTGTCACCTTGGGGTGCACCAGTTCTATTTGTGAAGAAGAAGGATGGCACCATGAGAATATGATTTGACTACATGCAGTTGAACAAAGTTACCATCAAGAATAAGTATTTTTTGCCTTGACTTGATGATTTATTTGACCAGGTTTAGGGAGCGAGGGTATTCTCTAAGATTGATTTAAGGTCAGGGTATCACCAGTTGAAGATCAGGGACTCAGATAATCTTAATATGACTTTCAGGACCCGATATGGTCATTATGAGTTCCTTGTGACGTCTTTTGGGCTGACTAATGCCCCAACAGTGTTCATGCATTTGATGAATAGCGTGTTTTGGCCTTATCTCAGCTTATTTATTATTGTATTCATTGATGATATCCTGGTGTACTCTCATAGCCAAGAGGAGCACGCTGAGCATTTGAGAGTTGTATTGCAGTAATTGAGGGAGGAGAAACTTTACGCTAAATTCTCCAAGTGTGAGTTTTGGCTCAGTTCAGTGGCGTTCTTGGGGCACAGGTGTCCATTGAGGGTATTCAGATTGATCTGAAAAAGATAGAGGCGGTCCAGTGTTGGCCCAGACCGTCCTCAGCCATAGAGATTCGTAGCTTTCTTGGTTTGGCAGGTTATTACAGTCGGTTCGTGCAGGGTTTCTTCTAGTACATCACCCTTGACCAAATTGACCCAAAAGGGTGCTCCTTTCATGTGGTCGGATGAGTGTAAGGCGAGCTTTCAGAAGCTCAAGACTGCCTTGACCACAATTCAATATTAGTTTTGCCATCACCTTCAGGATCTTATACCATATATTGTGATGCTTCTCGGATCGGAATTGGGTGTGTTTTGATGCAAGAGGGTAGAATGATTGCTTATGCTTCTTGTCAGTTGAAGCCCCATAAGAATAACTAACCTTTTCATGATTTGTAGTTGGCTGCCATTGTTCACGCGTCGAAGATTTGAAGTCACTATCTCTATGGTGTGTCTTGCGAGGTATTTACTGATCATCGCAGCCTCTAGCACTTGTTCAAATAGAAGGATCTCAATTTGAGGCAGCAAAGATGGTTGGAGCTGCTAAAGGACTATGATATCACCATTTTGTACCATCCAGGAAAGGCCAATGTGGTGGTCGATGCCTTGAGTAGAAAGGCAGTGAGTATGGGTAGTCCTGCATTCCTTCTTGTTGGTGAGAGACCCCTTGTAGTAAATGTTCAGACCTTGGACAATCGGTTTGTGAGATTGGATATTTCGGAGTCCAGTTGGGTCCTAACTTGTGTGGTTTCTCAATCTTTCTTGTTTGATCAAATCAGAGAGCGCCAGTATGATGATCCTCATTTGCTTGTCCTCAAGGGCAAGGTTCTGCATGATGATGCTAGAGATGTGACTATTGGTGATGACAGGGTAATGAGGATGCAAGCCGGATATGTGTGCCCAATGTGGATAGGCTATGGGAGTTCATTTGATATGAGGCTCGTAGTTTGCGGTATTCCATCCATTCGGGTGCCACGGAGATGTATCAAGATTTGAGACAGACTATTGGCGGAGGAGAATGAAAAAAGATATAGTCGGGTTTGTAGCTTGGTGTCTCAACTGTCAGCAGATGAAATATGCGCATCAAAGACTGGGTGGCTTGCTTCAGCAGATAAAGATTCCAGAGTAGAAGTGGGAGTGGATCACCATGGATTTCATAGTTGGGCTCCCACGGACTTTGAGAAAGTTTGATGCTATTTGGGTGATTGTGGGTCGGCTGACCAAGTCCGTGCACTTCATTCCTATGTGTACTACTTATTCTATAGAGCGGTTGGCTGAGATTTACATCAGAGAGATTGTTTGCCTTCATGGAGTGGCAGTTTCTATCATTTCAGACAGAGGCACACAGTTTAATTACATCACAGTTTTGGAGGGCCGTGAAGCAAGAGTTGGCCACTCAGGTTGAGTTGAGCACAACATTTCACCCTCAGACGAACGGACTGTCCGAGTGCACTATTCAGATATTGGAGGACATGTTAGGTACATGTGTCATTGATTTTGGTGGTTTATGGGACCAGTTTCTACCACTCGCAGAGTTTGCCTATAATAACAGTTACCAGTCGAGCATTCAGATGGCTCCGTATGAGGCTTTGTATGGGAGGTGGTATAGATCTCCAGCAGGTTGGTTTGAGCCGGTGAGGCTAGGCTTTTGGGTACAGACTTGGTTCAGGATGCATTGGAAAAGGTGAAAGTGATTCACGAGTAGCTTTGCAGAGCACAGTCAAGACAAAAGAGTTAAGCTAATAGAAAGATCCATGATGTGTCTTACATGGTTGGGGAGAGGGTTTTGCTGAAAGTTTCACCCGTGAAGGATGTTATGAGATTTGGGAAAAAGGTCAAGTTGAGACCTTGGTTCATTGGCTCCTTTGAGGTACTTCGGAGGATTGGGGAGGTGGCCAATGAGCTTGCTTTTCCACCTAGCTTGTTTGGTGTCCATCCAGTGTTTAATGTTTCTATGCTTCAGAAGTATATCGGCGATCCATCTCATCTATTGGATTTCAGCATGGTTCAGTTGGATGGTGATTTGACTTATGATGTGGATCCAATGGCTATTTAGGAGCGGCAAGTTGAAAAATTGAGATCAAAGGATATAGCTTCAGTAAAAGTGCAGTGGAGAGGTCAAACCGTAGAGGAAGCTTCTTGAGAGACCAAGCGGAATATCCAAAGTAGATATCTACACCTATTTGAGACTTTAGACATGTATCTAGACCCATTCGAGGACGGACGTTTGTTTAATAGGGAGATGATGTAACGACCCGGCCAGTCATTTCAAGAGTTATAGCCCTATTTCCCCATTTTTGCTTCATTTGTGTTCTTCAGCTATATTATATCTTACCGGGTTAGTTGGTTAAGGTTCGGAGTGGCCTTGGAGTGAATTGAGACACTTAGTCTCTTTTGTGAAGGCTTAAGTTGGAAAAGTTGATCAGATGTTGATTTATATGTAAATGATCTTATATTTAAATTTTGATGGTTCCGTTAACTCCGTTAGGTAATTTTGGATTTATGGGCGTGTCCAGAATGTGATTTGGAGGTCGGTAATAGAATTAGGCTTGAATTGGCAAAAGTTTGAATTTTGGCGATTTTGGTTGGCAGTGGAAAGTTTGGTATCGGGGTCGGATTGGATTTCCAGAAGTTGGAGTAGGTTCGTGGTATCATTTTTGATTTGTGTGGACGTGGTTTAGCGGGTTTAGGCATCGTTTGTGGAATTTGGAAGTTTAGAAGTTCTTAGGCTTGAATACCAGTGTAATTTAGTGTTTTGATGTTGTTTGGTGTGATTTGAAGGTTTGACTAAGTTAATATGTTGATACATGACTTGTTGATATGTTTGGTTGAGGTCTCGAAGGGCGCGGGGTGATTTCGAATGGTTAACGGGGGGTTTGGAACTTGGAAATTACAGCTAAAGCTACTGCCGCTGGTGTTTCCGCACCTACAGAGTGGGGACCGCAGGTGCGAGGTCGCACTTACGTAGGGGAGAAACAGATGCAGAAATTGAGGACCTGGGCTGGAATCGCAGATGCATAAGAGAGGACACATCTGCGAGCCCGCAGATGCGAGGCTGAGTCGCAGATGCA
The DNA here is from genome assembly GCA_026770625.1 of Nicotiana glauca. Taxonomy (NCBI): domain Eukaryota; kingdom Viridiplantae; phylum Streptophyta; class Magnoliopsida; order Solanales; family Solanaceae; genus Nicotiana; species Nicotiana glauca. Next base: position 31,029 of record MU738212.1, read on the forward strand.
AAAGTGAAGAGTTTGGCATTTTCCGCATAAGCGGAGGGAGATGCGCAAGTGCGCAACCGAGGTGTGAGATGTTGGCTGCTGATGGAACACTTGGTATACTAAGTGAGTTCCGCACCTGCGATGGAAATTCCACAGGTGTAGTGCCGTAGAAGCGGAAATAGGACTGCAGGTGCGTTTTGCTGGGCAGAAAACCCCAGCTCGAGATATTATTTTCCATTTTCAATATTGAGTTTGAGGAGCTCTGGAGAAAGGCGATGTTTCGAAGGATTTCAAGGAGCAACGTTGGGATAAGTGATTCTAACCAATAATGGTATAAATTTCATGAATCCATGGCTTTGTTCATCATTTAATTGGAAATTTGAGCTAGAGATTTGAGAATTTAGGGCTTGGAAATTGGAGAGTTGATTTTGAGGAATTGAGTGACCAATGAGGTCGGATTTTGATAAATTTGGTATGGGCAGACTCATGAGTGAAAGGGCTCTCTAGTTTTGTGATTTTTGTCGGATTTCAAGACGTGGATGAGGGGTCAGGTTTGAGTGAATTTCGGATTTTGGCCTATAAATTCGTATTTTTCTTGTGGAATTGGTTCCTTTAGACTATATTGATCTTATTGTATTGCTTATGATTAGATTCGGGACGTTTGGAGGCCGATTTGAGATGCAAGGGCATCACAGAGTAGGATTTTGGCTTGGTTTGAGGTAAATAACGCTTCCAAACTTGGTTTCGAGAGTTCGAAATCCCGAACTATGTGTTATGTGATTAGTACTGAGGTGACGCACATGCCAAGTGACGGGCGTGCAGGCATGCACCATGAGAATTATGGCCTGGGTGATTCCATTGCACCATTTAGTGACTCTATCCTGTTAATATCCATATTTTCATCATGTGATACCGTAGTTGAGCTGTAAATTATGATAGATATCATGTTTAGGCTTTGTGCCGTAGTCGGGCTGTATGCCACAATAGTTATATTGATTATGATAGCAATTGGGCCTTAGGAACTCCTCTGGAGTTTGCACATGCAGAGTGAGCACGGATGATATTGTTGAGGGATGGATCTTTCCTGGACATCGATCTTGTCGGAAGTATAGATACCTGGAGATAGATCTTCTCCACAGGTCTGGAATGGCATTCCTTGGTACTGAGTGACTATAGTCAGTGATGTGTATATATTCTGGGATGGATCTTCCCTGGGTCGGGTAGCCATATGTAGTACTAAGTGGTAGAGCACTTGAGAGTGGAAGTACATAGTGTATTTCATACATTTTGTGCATTGGCACGTAGAGGTTAGCTGAACTTTATATCTCACATTGTCCAGATATGTATTTACTATACTGCTTGAGTTGAATACTTGTATTGAAAGCAAGCCTACTTTTTTGCACAATTTACTTCTGTTTACCTGTTGAGTTTAAGTTCATCACTACCTATTAGTGCATAGTTTGGACTAGTTACTTCCTAAGTTGGTGTACTCACATTACCTCCTGCACTTTGTGTGCAGATCCAGGTATCTCTGGCCATGGTAGTGGTTGTTGATTATTTTCTATTGCTGAGCACTGGAGATAGTAAGGTAGCTGCTTTCTTCTTGTCTATCTTCCACGTAGTTGTATTTTGGATTTTTCCCAGACTATGTTAGTCTTATTATTATCAGAACAGTTGTAGTAGTGGCACATGACTCAGTGACACCCTGATGCTTGGGGCTTTAATTTCTGCATCTCTATCTTTGAGTTCAACTCTTATTTTCTTTTATGAAATTCTGCTAAACATGATGTCTTTTGGCATATCTTTTAATGAATTATCGTAGTATTGTGGAAGTCGGCTGGCCTAGTATTACTGATAGGCATCATCACGACAGGTTTGTATTTAGGGTCGTGACAAATCTACAGGGTGATAAAATAGTAGTTATGTGAACCATCATACCAAATATCTAACAGAATTCCCCAGAACCCGGTGTTACAAGTGCATGAGCACCAACTAGGAAATATAATAAAATACAACATCTAATTGGAATAAAAATTAGATAGGAGACTATAAATAACTCTGATGGAGACTCTGCGGGCTGCGATTCATAACGAGGAAGTGCAGCTCACCATAAAGTCCCTGCAACAGCCATGCCTCTGCACCCAGAGGGCTAACAGAACCATATATGTATACATGCACAATTTGTCCAGCAAGTGCAGTATGAGTACGTAAATTTACGCGTACCCAGTAAGTATCTAGCCTAACCTAGAAGAAGTAGTGACGATGGGTCGACTTCAACACTTACTATGGGCTAACAATACAATACCACAATTATAATTAAGCATGAATGATGTAAATATAACTTAAAACTTAATAATAAGGAATAAATAAACAATTCTTGTACTGATAGTGAATTCCAAATCAATTTCTATCATTTAATAAATTAGCTTTTCAAGCCAATGAAACAATATCGATTATAATTGGACTCCAAGAATTTTTAAGCACGAATTATACCGAGGTCGTACGGTGCGATCCAACATAAAAATATATAAACTATGCACTTCCGAGGGTCGAATGGCACGAACAATTGATGCATCTATCTGCTACCGAGGCATTCAGCCCGCTCCACGAGAAGGGAAAATACTTTATAAATAACCTATTCAAGAAGAGGCTAATATTTAAATAAGCACCAATTGTCATTAGCGGTCAAGTGACCCGTCCAAAACTCAAGTAAGTGAAATTTAATCTTTTGAAATTTCTTTATCAAGTTCCAATGTAATTTAAGCAATTAAATGAACAAGTAGGGTGCAAACATCGCAAGTATATCATGATTTGAGTTCTAAACTACCCGAACATAAGCATAATTTATAACTACGTATGGACTCTCGTCACCTCATGTGTACCCTCACAAATATAAGCCCATATTAGATCGGTTCATCTATGGGGATAATTTCCTCTTACAAGGTTAGAAAAAAGACTTACCTCGCTCTGAAGTTTTTCTAATAATTCAACCCGATGCTCATCGCTCCAAAACTAGTCAAACAATGAGCAAACCAATAAAAATATACTCTAATACTCATAACAAATCAAATAAGATAAATAACCAACTCCGCTCAAAAAGTCGATACAGTCACCCTCGGGTCCACGTGCCTGATTCCAAAAATTTTTGACGATAATCATTGCCCATAACACTAAGAACCCAAATATATGATTTATTCCAAATTCCATGTTCAATTTCGTTGTCAAAATCTAAAATTATCAATTTCTAGATTTTCCTTCAAAATTCCAAAATTCCACTAATTTTTCATAAATTCTCATGTTAAAATCTATATATAATCCAAGTATTAAATTTGAAACAGGTGGGAATCACTTACCTTGTGTTGCTTGATGAAAGTCATCACTTGAAGCTCTCCAAACTCGTCCAAACCAAGAGAGAATGAAGGAAAAATGACCAAATCCCGTACATAAGTGCACAACGATCCTCGCACTTGCGGTCACTGGACCGCTTCTGCGGTTCCGTAGGTGCGGCAAAAATTCCGCTTCTGCGAGAATGCCCCCAGCTGCCCCAATCTGCTCCTGCGTTGCCAAAACTGCATCTGCGATCACGTAGGTGTGGAAATTCCTTCACACTTGCGGCCTCTGCCCCGTTCACTCCCAGCCGCTTCTACGGCTCACTGCCTCACTTCTGCGGGGCTGCTTTTGCGATGAAGCTTCCGCAAAAGTGGTAACCAGAATCCTTCAACTCCTCCTTCAAGTAAAAAATCGACACGTTAATCATCTGAAATGCACTCGAGGCCCTCTGGACCTCAACCAATTATACTAACACGTCCAAAAATGCAATGCGAACTTAGTCAAAGCCTCAAACCACGTCAAACAACATCAAATCTACAAGTTGCGTATTAATTCGCGCTTAATAAACCATTGAACTTCTAACTTCCATATTCGATGCTGAAACCTACCAAATCATATCCGATTGACCTCAAATTGTGCACACAAGTCACATTTGGCATCACTGACCTACTCCAACTACCGGAATCGAAATCCGAACCCGATATCAAAAATTCCACTCCCAGTTAAACTTCCGAAAACCTTCAAATTTCTAACTTTTCGTCAAATGACCCCGAAATGAGCCACGAACCTCCAAATCCACATTCGGCGACCAGAATCACCATACGGAGCTATTCCCAGGCTCGAAATCCCAAATGGACATTGATAACTTATAAATATACTTCAACCCAAATTCATGAAATTCTTCCAAAATGCCCACTTTCGACAATAAGCGTCGTAATGCTCTCGGGTCATTCAAGACCCGATCTGAACATACGTCCAAGTCCAAAATCATTATACGAAACTATTGGAACCTTCAAATCCTGATTCTACGGTTGTTTACTCAAAAGTCAAATCATAGCCAATTCTTCCAATTTAAAGCTTCCGAAATGAGAATTTGCTTTCCAAATCAACTCCGAACTTCCAGAAATCGATTTCGACCACACGTACAAGTTATAATACCTGAAGTGAAGCTACTCAAGTCCTCAAACTGTCGAAGGACGTGATAGAGCTCAAGAAAACCTATTTCTTGATTTTTTGTTATTTTGATTACCTCACTGTATTATAAATACAGTCGCGAATATAGCCATTATCTGTTTGCTTCTTATGGTTTTCGCCTTGGCGTATGTTGCAACTTCGCTTCTTCTAATTCCCTCAGCTTCTGCTCCATAATATTTCAAGTAATCTACCCGCACAAATAAATGTAGTGGCAAGGATTTTCTTCTATTTTCTAATTTTTGATTTAGAAAAAGGAACCTGTATATAATGGTGGCATGGGGGAACGGATTGAATAATTTGATTTATGCTCAAGTCTAAAATGCCTAGCTGAGTTGTGAGTTTTAAAATTATACTCGTACGTCTTTTCTTTACTGTTACTGTTTTTTTATGTTATGATCAGCTCTTGTCTCTAATAACTTTTCAACTGTTTACTATACCCTCCAATTAGCATTAAATTTTCAACTATTTATCCCCCCCAAGTAGCTTATTAAGAAAAGTGGCAAAAAGCAAACACAAACCTTTGCACACGACCGCGAACTTCTAATCAGAGCATGGTTCTGGAGTGAAATGAATAGGCTAAAATTCTATATATCTTTCATACAAAGAATGTATATGCCCTTTATTGAGAATATGGAGAAGAGAATACAAAATGCAAAGTGCAATATTAGATACTAGCTGTAACGTTCCGACCGATCGTTTTGAGGTCTAGCATGTCGTTCAGCGGTTTGAGGCCATGAGTATCTTTAGTTTAGGTATTATGACTTGTACGCGTGGGTGGAATTGAATTTCGGGAAGTTCCGAATTGATTTAGAGAGAGAATTCTCATTTCGGAAGCTTTAAAAGTGAAGAATTGACTAAGGTTGCATTTTTGGGTAAATGACCTTGAAATTGGGATTTGAAGGTTCCAACAGGTTCGTATGATGATTTCGGACTTGGACGTATGTCTGGATCGGGTTTTGAATTACCCGGGAGCATTTCGATGTCTATTGTGGAAGTTGGCATTTTGGAAGAATTTCATAAATTTGGGTTGAAGTGCATTTCAATGTTATCGATGTCCATTTGGGATTTTGATTTTGGGAATATCTTGGTAGGGTAATTTCGGTATTGGGAGTGCATCCGAAAGTGGATTTGGAGGTCCGTAGGTCATTTTGGAGTCATTTGGCGGAAGTTAGAAATTTGAAGATTTTTGAGAAGTTTGAACGGATGTGGACTTTTGATACTGGGGTTGGATTTCAATTTTGGAAGTTGCCGTATGTACATAATGTCGAATGTGATCGGTGTACAAAATTTGAGACCAATCAGACGTGATTTGATAGGTTTCAGCATCAAATATGGAAGTTTGAAGTTCAAAAGTTCATTAAGCTTGAATTGGAGTGTGATTCATGGTTTTAGCGTTGTTTGTTGTGATTTGAAGGCTCGACTAAGTTCGTAATGTATTTTAGAAATGATTGGTATGATTAGACGGGGTCCCGGGGGCCAGGTGGATTCCGGGTGGTTAACGGATCGAATTTAAGTTGAGAGAAAGAGCTGAAGTAGCTAGGTCTGGTGTAACTGCACCTGCGTGAAGAGGCCCGCAAGTGCGAGCCCTCGAGTGCAGGAGATGGTTCGCAGGTGCAGAAGGATCCAAGTTCGTTGGGAACCGCAAAAGCCGAAAAGTGTGCACACCTGCGCCATTATGTCAGTAGTCGCAGAAGCAGCAAGGACCGCAGGTGCGAAAGAAGAGGCCGCAAAAGTGGAAGCGTGGATGTGGCTGGCGTACCCCAGATGCAGAATGGTCGCTGGGTAGTGAGGGTTTACAAAAATAGGACTTGGTCCATTTTTCTCCCAATCTCATTTGGTTTGGGCGATTTTAGAGAGCTTCAAGGGGAGATTTTCTTCAAGCAACACAAGATAAGTGATTTCCACTCAATATAAGTTAAATACATGGTTTGTATAAGGATTTAACATGGAAATTTGGGATTTTGAAGAAAGACCTAGAATTTGGTATTTTTGGATTTTGACAACGATTTTGGATATGGAATTGAGAATAAATTATATATTTGAATTCTTGAGGTTATGGGTAAAGTTTATTATTGAAAAGTTTCAGAATCCGGGCACGTGGGTCCGAGGGTGATTTTTATCTGCTTTTCGATCGGGTTTAGAAATTGTCATAAATTGGATTATAATGAGTATTAGAGTAAGTATTTATGGGTTTGCACATTTATTGGCTAGTTTTGGTGCGTTGGGCATTGGTTGCAGTCGTGGAAGGGCTGGAGAGCTCGCTATGGAGCTATGGAGCGAGGTAAGTCTCCTTTCTAACCTTATAAGAGGGAATTAATCCCATAGGTGAAATAATTCAATATGTGCTTCTATTTTTGGGGGCTACGTACGCATAAAGTGACGAGAGTTCGTGCGTAGCTACTATTATGCTTAAGTCCGGGTAGTCTAGGACCCAAAAGCATGCTATACTTGAAATATTTGTAACCTTATTTTCAATTTAAATTGCTTAAATCATATCGAACTTGGTAAATAAATATCTAAAAGGTTAAACATTATTTTCTTGATCGTTAAAAGAGAATTCACCATTTCCTTGGATAGTTGCTCCTTGATGAATTCTTGATTGACTGTTTGATTGTGTTTTCCTTTTGTGGAAAAGGTCAAACGCCTTGGCAGATTAAATATATGCATCTATAATCCGTGTCATTCGACTCTTCAATAGTACATAAGTTAAATATTATGTTGGATCAGGCCGTACAACTTCGACATGATTGCGCATGACTTACTTGATTGTTTTGGAATTTTTTATGATTGATGTGGCCTCATTGGCCGGAGATATAAATTGTTAAAATAAGAAAAAATAAATTTGGATATCTCCTATTAACAAAAGAATTGTCTACCTGCTTCACAATTATCGATATATTATTATTGGCCATAGTAAGTGTCGGAGTCGACCTCTCGTTACTACTTCTTCGAGATTAGAATGGATACTTACTGGGTACGCGTTGTTTTCATACTCATACTACACTTGCTGTACATTTTGTTGTACAGACACATGCAGGACTATTGGCCTAGTAGGCGAGCGGTATAGTTGACACGGGGACTCAGGTGAGCTGCATCTTATATACGATCCACAACCAACAGAGTCTCCTTCAGAGTATTTGTATTTTCTTTTCTGTCCAAATTTGTATTCCTAATAGTTATGATATTTTATTTTATTTCCTAGTAAATGCTCCTACTTGTGACACCGAGTTCTAGGATGTTTATGGGATATTCGGTATTGAAATTGGAAAATATTACTATTATTCTGTAAAGTTAATCTTTTACTAGTTAAATGGAAGATAATTTATGATTTCAAAAATATTAAAATGAGAATTTAATTAACTATTTAGTGTTGGCTGGCCTGACAGTGATGTTCGGCCCCAATCTAGACTTTTAATGAATTTTGGATCGTGACTACATGGTATCAGAGCACTAGGTTCACTTATGTCTCACGAGTTATGAAGAAGTCTAATAGAGTCTTGCAGATCGGTACAGAGACGTCTATACTTATCTTCGAGAGGCTACTGGGCTGTTAGGAGCACTTCCCTTCTTGATTCCTCATCATGCGATTTGATTCCTCTGAGGCTTATGCCTTTATTTCCTTCCTATTTAATCTTATGCGACATGAAGTGCTTACCATCGATTGGGAACCTGTAGGGCCCCGTGAAAATTTCTATCCAAAACTCGAAAGCTCGTAGTGCCAAGTTGGGAATACGTGTTAGAAATTTGTAAAGTTCCGACCCTTTGGACTGATTTATGCATTAAAAAGTCAAGTAATAATGTTTTCCAGCAAAGTACGATTCTGTGGTCGAGAATGCGATCGCATAATAGCTATGCGGACCTCATAGTCGCTGCAGAGTGAAGCAGTGTGTTGGTCAATTTGAGGTCAACTATGCGGCCAATTATGCGATCATAGAATCGATATGCGGGACGCATATTCGTCGCATAATCCACTTGGGATTTTGTAAGGGGCAGTTCTGCGGTGCATTATGCGACCGCATAATGGGTATGAGAACCGCATTTCTATCGCATACCCAGACAATGTGTTCAGTTTTAGGGAGCATTTTTACGGTCCATTCTGCGGGCCGCATGTTAACTTTGTGATCACAGATTTGAGTCGGGCTCCTATTTTATCATTTTTAAAACCCGACCCCCTATTGTTATGTCTTGTGCAATAGCTCATTTTGAGCCTATTTCCTAGTACTTTTAGAGTGAGAAAAAGGGTCTAAGAGAGGGGAAGTGATTTTCATCAAAAATTGCTCCACAAATCCTTGTTAAACATTGAAGATAATCAAGTGAGGCACCTAATCCTTCATCCCAAGAGGTAATACTTCATTAAGTCAGCTCTTAAATTTTAAACATCGCCATAAGGAGTCATTAGTGAGGTAATTTATGAGTATAAGAATGGATTTCTTGCATGCATATAAGATCATAGAGTATTGGGAGGTTGTGAACTAAAAAGAAAGTAATTGAGGTATAAAATGATAGAAATCTCTCACAAAAAGGACCTAAGATCACAATGCACCCCTAGTGCTTGATAATCTGCTCAAACGACCTAGAATCCTAATCTTGTCCCTAATTCTTGGCTCAATTTGTAATTCTTATACAATAGATCGAAGTGTTAAGAGTTCCAAAATTATGTAAGGATTAAGAAAAGCTTTATTGAGGTATGTATGGCTAAAATCCCATCTTTTAAAAATTGAGCTTTATCGGTGTTTGTGTGAATATGGTAAGATTAAAGTTGAATCGTTACATTGATTGTTATTTTACATGAATTGGTGTTGTATCCTTATATGCGTGAAAGATGTGTCTCAACATGATCAACATGTTATCTTGATAACTTGAAAGAGGCAAACGCTATGAATTATGTATTGAAATGCTTAGACCTTAAACTTAGATTGAAGTTGCACGGTTGTGCCATCTACGTGAAGTCTTAACTATGCTAGCAAATTTAAATTGCTCTTGTGTGCACCTACTGTCCTAAATGGAAAGGCTAATATTGAAATTGGGAATAATATAAAATGCATCCTTGTGCCAAGAATAATGTGATAATTTGTGGCCCCAAGTGCCTATGAAATGATATAAATGATATATCTGAAACGAAATGATTAATGAGAAGGGAACGATGCCTTGGTAAGGCGGCCTAGCCGATCGGGTCGAGATCGGACTCTGCTCAAGATAGCAGTGGTATTGTGAATGAATTCTGGAAAAAGGGAAAAAATGAGATTGTGATTGAAGTATATGTCTCAAATGAGTCAACATAGCCAATATGGTCGAGATCAGACTCCACTCAAGATAGCGGTGGTATTGCAAAAAAATGATGAATAGTGTTAAATGCCCCAAACTAAAAGCCATGGAAAAATTTATGTGGAAGTTGTACGATTCTTTTGATTGATAATGTGGTGATCGTTTGAAGTTTTGAGTTATACTTATGAATTCCTAATCCTGTATAGTTCTTTCTAACTAGATGGTGTTTAGTTATACATACTAGTGCTATTCCATGGTACTAACGTCCCTTTTGCCGGGGATGCTACATTTTTAAATAAATATAGATGGCACTATTGGACAATATCGATCACGCGTAGCGGACTGTCCTCCTCTCGAAGACTTAGTGGGCCCCCTTTTCCTTCAAGGAGTTATGTTATACATCTTTTGTTGTAGACTTCCACTTTTGAGGAATGGACGGGGCTTTATGGCCGGCGTTGTCATAATTTGTCTTTTGTATCCATAGAGGCTAGTAGATTATCTCTTTTTCTAACAGATAAAAGAATCTAAAAATAAATATTCGATCGAACTGTCATTTTTCTTTCGATCCGTGGAAAGATATACTTTGGGATTTTAGATTTATTTATACGAAGTATGAAGCAAAGGGATCGCTTGGTCCTTGAAGAGTTCTTTCAAAATAAAGGATTGATTGAATTGTCTTATTAGGACAATTCCTGGTTCATATGCTTAGTCAGAAGGAATAATCCAAAGGAGTTCATGGATTTACCTAGGTCAGTTTATGGGCTAGTCAATAAAGGATTTTTATCTTCGAAACCCATTGGAAAGGGTAGTGCAAGAGAAATCATACAAAAATGATCGAATCTTCGGACGCCCCGAAAAAGATTTGAGGTGCTCGAAAATGGTCGAAGTAGTTGAATAGGAGGATTACTATGACTATAGCCCTTGGTAAGTTTACCAAAGAGGAAAATAATTTATTTGATATTATGGATGACTGGTTACGGAGGGACCGTTTTGTTTTTGTAGGCTGGTCTGGTCTATTGCTCTTTCCTTATGCCTATTTCGCTGTAGGGGGTTGGTTCACAGGTACAGCCTTTGTAACTTCATGGTATACCCATGGATTGACCAGTTGTGTGGGTTATGTATGGGTGTTAGATGGGTTAATGATCTGTGTTATAACTCTATTCTCTAGTTCATCTAAGCAACGACTGTATAAAATCTTGGAAACTTAACCATAATTTAAGGTTTGTGATATAAAAGAAAAATAAACTAACAACTTTGAATGCTCAAGTTTGCTATTGTCTAATTAATCGAAAGCCGGAATCCTTGATCATATCGTGTTGGGTAAAAAGTGTCAATAAGGCCTTTTTAGTTGGGTGAGCACCTATCGTGCCTCGCGAGGTTGGGGCGTGATAAACTTGGTATCAGAGCCTAAGGTTTTAAAGTGTCTTAGGAACTCGAAGCGGTATATAGTAGAGTCCTTCTTATAGGTGTGAAGTCGACCACATCTATAAGTTGGAGGCTACTTGGGCATTAGGAATAGCACCCTTCTTTGATTTTCTGGATCGTGCGACACTTATGAAACTATTCCTTCTCTAACTAGTGCATTCCTTCAATTTTCAGTGCATGGCACCTAAGAAGAAATCCAGAATTGGCCTAGGAGTCAGTGGCATCCCAGGAGTGGCCAATGATTCACTACTTAATACTGCGGGTGAGGATAATCTCCCTGCTATGACCCTGCCTGATTCTCCATTCCAGAGCAGACTACTTCAATTCCTGCATCTATAGGGGATACCACTATTCCTCCCATTGATACTCTTTTTCCTCCTCCAGCCCTAGCTTTTGGTTTTGGTATTTCTGATGGGGATCTTAAGGGAGCTATTTAGATGTTGACTTAGCTAGTGGCCTCTCAGGCCCAAAGGTCAAATGTCGTACCCAGTTCATCTAGCCAGCAAGGGGATTCCACCAGTTCTAGGGTGAACATATTTCTTCAGTCAGACCCTCCAATGTTTACGGGTAACAATCTAGAAGAGGACCCTCAGGATTTTATTGATGAGAAGCACAAGACCCTCAGGGTCATGCTTGCAACTGAGACATAGGGAGTAGAGTTAGCTTCCTACCATCTGAAAGGGGTGGCCTATTCGTGGTTTGAATTGTGGGAAGATTCCCATGAGGAGGGGAGCCCTCTGGCCAGGTGGAATGAGTTTGCCGATGTATTTATAGATCATTTTCTGCCTGTCGAGATAAGGCCAGTCTGTGCAGCTGAGTTTGAGAAGCTGAAGAAAGGTAGTAGAAGTGTATAGGAGTACCATATGGAGTTTGCTTGCCTATCCAAATATGCTATTCACACGTTGCCCACAATGGAGGCTAGGGTGCGTCGGTTTGTTCAAGGCCTTTATCCTTTGACTATTAATGAGGCTTCTACAGTTGCCTTGAATTTTGACATGAATTATAAGAAGATGGTAGCATTTGCTAAGGCCACCGAGAACTGTAAACTGAAGAACTGGAATGGAGAAAGAGGGTTACAGAAAGACCCGGTCTACGGGCAACATGGGTGAGTCACTAGGTCGGGGAAGGTCAGCTTTTCGGGGAGGATGCTCTAGACCATCCCAATATATTGCACAGTCTTCAGCTAGTGCACCGCCATCAGGGCCTAGCCAGCAGTAGTAGTGGAGTCATTTTAGGCCTAGTCGGGGCGATAAGGGATCCCACCAATGGGGTTAGTTAGGAGATAGGTGCCAGTGGTAGCAAAGGTCCCCGTGCCTTAGGTACAGGAAAATGCACTCGAGGATTTGCTACATGGAGTTGCCCGTATGTTATGGATTTGGGATGAGGGGTCATATTCAGAGGCATTGTCATGTATCCCGCTAGGGAGCAGGTAGTGGCACAGCACAGCCAGCCAGCCCAGCAGCTGCTACATCTTTAGCCCCCTCTCCAGCTCGAGGTACCCCAGCACCCGCGAGATGTGGTATAACTAGGGATGGTGCACCGAGTTCGAGAGGACCCAGCTGGTTCTATGCTATGAGTGGCCGCCAGACTGCATAGGCTTCTCCAGATGTTGTTATAGATATTCTGACTGTCCAATCTCATGATGTGTATGCACTTGTTGACCCCGATTCCACCCTGTCCTATGTTACCACTTTTGTTGCTATGGAATTCAGGATAGAACCAGAAAAGCTTCATGAACCATTCTCGGTATCTACTCCAGTTGGTGAGTCAATTTTGGCTACTCGAGTTTATAGAAGTTGTGTTGCCATGGTACGTGGTAGGGATACCATGGCCAATTTTATTGAATTGGGGATAGTTGATTTTGATGTAATAATGGGGATGGATTGGCTTTATTCATGTTTTGAAGAGCTTGACTGTCAAACTAGAACTATGAGACATTAGTTTCCTAATGAGCCCATTGTTGAATGGAGGGGGGATAATGTAGCGCCTAAAGGCCGGTTTATTTCTTACCTTAAGGCCGCAAAGATGATCAAGAAGGGGTGCATCTACCATTTAGTTCGGGTTATGGACACCGATGCCGAGGCACTTAGCCTTTAGTCCGTTCCAGTTGTGAATGAATTTCTGGATGTTTTTCCAGATGAGCTCCCTGGAATCCCACCAGACAGGGAGATTTATTTTGGGATCGATGTGATGCCAGGCACGCAACCTATATCAATTCCACCTTACAGAATGACACCGGCAGAATTGAAGGAACTAAAGGAGCAATTGAAGCATTTGTTAGAAAAGGGTTTCATCTGACCAAGTGTGTCACCATGGGGCACAACAGTTTTTTTTATAAGGAAGAAAGATGGGTCGTTGCGAATGTGTATTGACTACCGACAGTTTAACAAAGTCACCATCGAAAATAAATACCCTCTACCCAGAATAGATGACTTGTTTGACCAATTGCAAGGTGCTATGTGTTTTTAAAAGATTGACTTGTGGTCTGGGTATCACCAATTGAAGATAAAGGAGCAAGATATTCCAAAGACAGCTTTCAGGACTCGATATAGGCACTTTGAATTTCTGGTAATGTCTTTTGGGCTAACAAATGCTCTGGTACCTTTCATGGATCTTATGAATCGAGTCTTTAAGACTTTTCTAGAATCCTTTGTAATAGTGTTCATTGACGATATTCTTGTGTATTCCCAAAGTCGAGAGGATCATGCTAACCATCTCAGGGCAGTTTTGCAGATCCTTCAGTAGCACGATTATATGCAAAATTTTCAAAATGTGAATTTTGGCTTGAATCTGTCGTATTCTTGGGTCATGTCGTCTCCAATAAAGGAATTATGGTTGATCCTCAAAAGGTTGCATCAGTGAAACATTGGCCTAGACCTACCACTCCAATAGAGATTCGTAGTTTTTTGGGTTTGGCCGGGTACTACAGAAGATTTGTGGAGGGGTTTTCTTCTATTGCCTCTCCATTGACTAAATTGACCCAGAAAGCAGTTAAGTTCCAGTGGTCAGATGCTTGTGAGAAGAGCTTCCAAGAATTGAAATCAAAATTGACTTCAACACCGGTATTAACCCTGCTAGAGGGTATAGAGGGGTTTGTGGTGTATTGCGATGCTTCAAGGATTGGGCTCAGGTGTGTGTTAATGCAACATGGCAAGGTTATAGACTACACTTCTAGGCAACTCAAGAATCATGAAAGGAACTATCCGACCCAGAACTTAGAGTTTGTAGCGTGGTATTTGTGCTAAAGATTTGGCGATATTATATATATTAGGTCCATGTGGATGTTTTCACGGACCACAAAAACCTTCAATATATTTTAAAACAGAAGGAGTTGAATCTGAGGCAGAGAAGATGGCTGGAGTTACTCAAGGACTATGACATTGATATTCTCTATCACTCGGGAAAAGCTAACATTGTGGCTGATGCTCTTAGTCAAAAATCTATGGGAAGTTTGGCTCATTTGAAGGCGTATCTGAGGCCGTTGGTCCCGGAGGTTCATCAGTTGGCTAGTTTGGGGGCTCGCCTTGCGGAATCTAGTGAAGGAGGGATAATTGTACAGAATAGAGCCGAATCGTCGCTTGTGGCAGAGGTGAAATGGAAGCAATTCAACGATCCATTATTTGCACAACTGAGAGAGAGGATTCATAAAAACAAGACCACAGCTTTTTCCTTTAGCATGGATGATGGTACCCTACGGTACCAAGGCCGCCTACGTGTTCCATATATTAACGGTCTTTGGGGAAGGATCATGGCAGAAGCTCACACTTCCAGGTATTCAGTGCACCTAGGTTCTACAAAAATGTATCATGATCTTAAGGAAGTTTATTGGTGGAACAACATGAAGAGGGATGTGGCGGACTTTGTGGCAAGGAACTGTCAACAAGTGAAGCCAAATATCAAAGGACCGGTGGATTGGCTCAAAGCATAGAAATTCCAATATGGAAATGGGAAATGATCAACATGGATTTTATGGTGTTGCGCACAAGTTTGACTAAATTTGGGTGATCGTGGATCGGCTCACGAAATCAGCACACTTCTTTCCAGTCAAATCTACCGACACAGTGGAACAGTATGCTCGGCTGTATATTAAGGAAATAGTCTGGTTGCATGGTACTCCAGTCTCAATCATTTCAGATCGAGGGGCTCAATTCACGGCCAACTTTTTGAAGATATTTCAGCAAGGTTTGGTACGCATGTTGCGTGCTTGTACTCTTGATTTCAAAGGTAGCTGGATGATCATTCGCCACTTATAGAGTTTTCTTACAAAAATAGCGTCCATACTATTATCCAGATGGCACCATTTGAGGCACCATATCTCCCATTGGATGTTTCGAGGTAAGAGAAGTTGAATTGATAGGGCCAGACCTTGTGCACCAGGCTATGGAGAAAGTCAAAATTATTAAGGACAGGTTGAAAACTGTTCAGAGTTGTCAAAAGTATTATTCAGATGTTCGTTGTAGGTATTTAGAATTCAAAGAAGTTGATTGGGTATTCTTGAAGGTTTCCCCTTGAGGGGTATCATGCGGTTTAGGAAGAAAGGAAAATTGAGCCCAAGGTATGTCAGACCGTACCGAATCATCCAGCGGATTGGAAAGGTGGCATACAAGCTTGAGTTGCCACTCGAAAAGTCATTGGTACACCCAGTATTTCATCTGTCTATGTTGAAGAAAGTAGTGGGAGATCCGTCCACTATCGTGCCAGTTGAAGCTATCAAGGTTAACGAAGAACTGTCCTATGAAGAAGTTCTAGTTGCCATTCTTGACAGGCAGGTCCAGAAATTGAGATATAAGGAAATTACTTCCGTAAAGGTGTTATGGCGAAACCATCAGGTTGAGGAAGCCACTTGGGAAGACGAGAAAGAAATGAAGAGGAAGTACTCACATTTGTTTGTATAGCCATGTAATAGCTTTTATGCATTTAGTTCCTTAGAACTATGTATCCTTGATTTGATATATGTAAAACTGTTCTATTTCATTTTGGGTACATGATTGCCTATGCGGCCATGGTTATCATTGTACGAGTCATGTTATGTCTGTGAGATATGTATATTCTATTAGGTTATGTTTCTGGGGCTCTCTAACAGGTGGATAGGCGTAGATACAAGGGAAACTCTAGCAAAATTTTTGGAAATTTAAGGAGTTAACCAAATTTGGGTCTACTATTTTGTTTCATGTTGTGAGAAGCTGAGGTTGCATAAAGATTTCTCATGAGTGAACCTTAATCCTCATTTGAGGACGGATGATCTTAAGTGGGGGAGGATGTAAGGCCCCACGAAAATTTCTACCCAAAACTTGAAAGCTCATAGTGCCAAGTTGGGAATACGTGTTAGAAATTTGTAAAGTTCGAACCATTTGGACTGATCTATTCATTACAAAGTCAAGGAATAATGTTTTCTAGAAAGTACAATTATGCGGTAGAGAATGCGGTCACATAACAACTATGCGGACCGCATAGTCGTCGCAGAGTGAAGTAATGTGTTGGTCAATTTGGGGTCAACTATGTGGCCAATTATGCAATTGCATAATTAGTACGCGGGCCACATAGTCGTCCTATAATCCCTTGGGATTTTGTAAGGGGTAGTTTTGCGGTGCATTATGCGACAGGTATGCGGACCGCATTTCTTTCGCATAGCCAGACAGTGTGTTCTGTTTTGGGGAGCAGTTTTGCGGTCCATTCTGCGGGCCGCATCGGAGATTTGAGTTGGGCTCCTATTTTCTAATTTTTAAAACCTCACCCCCGGTCATTATATCTTGTGCAATAACTCATTTTGAGCCTATTTCCTAGTACTTTTAGAGTGAGAAAGAGGGTCTAAGAGAGGGAAATTGCTTTTCATAAAAAATTGCTCCACAAATCCTTGTTAAACATTGAAGATAATCAAGTGAGGCACCTAAACCTCCATCCTAAGAGGTAAGACTTCATCACCTCAGCTCTTAAATTTTAAACATAGACATAAAGGTCACTAATGAGATAAAGAATAGATTTATTGCATGCAAATAAGATCATAGAGTATTGGGAGGTTGTGAACTAAAAAGAAAGAAATTGGGGTATAAAATGATAAAAATTTCTTACAAAAAGGACCTAAGATCACAATAAACCCCTAGTGCTTGATAATATACTCAAACGAGCTAGAATCCTAATATTGCCCCTAATTCTTGGTTCAATTTGTAATTCTTATACAATAGATCAAAGTGCTAAGTTTGTAAGGATTAAGGAAAGCTTTATTGAGGTATGTATGGCTAAAACCCCGTCTTTTAGAAATTGAGCTTCATTGGTGTTTGTGTGAATATAGTAACATTAAAGTTGAATCGTTGAATTAATTATTATTTTACATGAATTGGTGTTGTAACCTTATATGCATGAAAGATGTATCTCAACGTGATCAACGTCTTATCTTGATAACTTGAAAGAGGCAAAAGATATGAATTATGTATTGAAATGCTTAGACCTTAAACTTAGATTGAAGTTGCACGGTTGTGCCATCTACGTGAAGTCTTAACTATGCTTGCAAAATTAAATTGCTCTTGTGTGCACCTACTATCCTAAATGGCAAAGCTAATATTGAAATTGGGAATGATATAAAATGTGGCCTTTTTCCAAGAATGATGTGATAATTTGTGGCCCCAAGTGCCTATGAAATGATATATATGAAACGAAATGATTAATAAGAAGGGAACGATGCCTTGGTAAGGCGTCCTAGCCGATCGGGCCGAGATCGGACTCCGCTCAAGATAGCGGTGGTATTGTGAATGAATTCTGAAAAAAGGGAAAAAATGAGATTGTTATTGAAATATATGTCTCAAATGAGGCAACCTGTCCAATATGATCGAGATCGGACTCCGCTCAAGATAGCGGTGGTATTGCGAACAAATGATGAATAGTGTAAAATTCCCCAAACTAAAAGCTATGGAAAAATTTATGTGGAAGTTGTACGATTATTTTGATTGATAATATGGTGATCGTTTGAAGTTTTGAGTTATACTTGTGAATTCCTATTCTTGTATAGTTCTTTCTAACTAGATGGTGTTTAATTATATATACTAGTACAATTTTATTGTACTAACGTACCTTTTGCTGGGGGGCGCTACATTTTTAAATGAATTTAGGTGTCTCTATAGCGGACAGTATAAATCGTGTGTTGCGGAGTGTCCTCCTCTCGAAGACTTTGTGAGCCCCTTTTTCCTTCAAGGGGTTATGTTGTGCATATTTTGTTGTAGGCTTTTACTTTTGAGGTATGGTCGGGGCCTTGTTGCCGGCGTTGTCATAATTCATCTTTTGTATCCATAGAGGCTCCGTAGATATTGTGTGGGTTATGTATGGGTTAATAATCTATGTTATAACTCTATTCTCTAGTTCGTCTAAGGAATGAATGTATAAAATCTTGGGAACTTAACCATGATTTAAGGTTTGTGATATATAAAAAAAGGAAGTAACAATGTTGAATGCTCAAGTCTGCTATTGTCTAATTAATCAAAAGTCAGAATCCTTGATCATATCGTGTTGGGTAGAAAGTGTCATTAAGGTTTGCTCAGTTGGATTTACTCGATTGAGCGCCGGTCGCGCCTCCTGATGTTGGGGCGTGACAGAACCGAGGAATCATAATGGTACTATAGATGTGGTGCATGATATTTTCCCTTGCATTTTTGAATGGGCTATTGTCGTCGCCTTGTGAAAAGCCGTTCTTTTGTTTTAGCTTAGTAGTAGTACCACTTATGACTTTGATATTGGGCATTGATTGTTAAGACGATTAGTGTGTTGCTATCGCATAGTATTTATGTAATGGTATGGTGCTTGCCTATGCGTCGAGTAATGAATAATTTGAAAGAAGGTTTACTCAGTACGTGGTTCAGAGATTCAATATCTTATTTTCGATGGAGGAAAGGCAATTGGACTATGAATGTTCAGGTTTGGGTCTATGGAGTAATGAGACCTGGTATTTTCAAGCGTGGTAGAATTTTCATCAGTAGTGTGGTATCGTCGCCCTTGATTTGATGTGTTAAGTTCGTCGGTGTTATGGTCTTCATCATTTTTCCTTTGAGGTAGAGTAATGTGAGATAGTGCGGGGGAAATAGTCGTCAAAGATAACGGAATGCAACAATTTCGAAATCAAATGAGTATTTTTAGTATTGACAGCTCAAGAAAGATGATCTTCGAAAAGGTTTACAATTAGTAACAATCTATTGGTTCAAGTGCTATAGAGATAGATTTTTATTTAAGGCAACAACTGGGCAGCGAATGATGAGAAAAAGTGTGTGGGAGGTGTCTTGCGGTGGTTGAACTTTTAGAAGGCCAAGAGTGTGAATCAGGGGTCGAATGGTTGCTTAAAAGAAAGAGTTTGACCAAAGTGGGAGAGTGGCAGAGTAGCATAATGGTTCTGTGGTAGGATGACTACGTATCTTGAAAACCGTTTAGAGTGATTTGGAATTCATGATGGACAGTGGCTAGGTCTAAGGACTTAATTTGGAATAGTGGCTATTATACGGCGGGATATTAGATATGACATAAAGGAGTTGCTTGATACTAAGAAGGATACAACATGACTTTCGATTGGAATATATTGTCGCACCTTTGGTTGATGTCCATGAGGAGTGAACGGACTTGTATAGCTGGTGAATGAGCACGGGCTCGGGATAGACTCCGGATTTTTGTAGAAATTGTACTAGTGCAGCGACGTTGGAAAATGTTGGCATGTAATTTCCATAGGGGGGGTTATCTCCTGTGAGCAGGCTAGCGGTCGTATGGTATTAACAAAACTTCTACGAAGAATTCTACTGGTCATTCGGTTAGAGGACGAATATATAAATGTGGCTAGGGATTCAGAGTGTTCGTGAAATGTTAACAAAAATAATTTTGACAAATTTGGCGGGTTAATTATGCAAGATCATGTCAACGATGAAGGAAGAATCTTGGTGGATTACAGGTTATGCAAGGGTATCTTCAAGCTAAGTGGGAGAGCCCCACCACCAACGATTGGATTGTATGGTTATCTACCTGTAAGGTTTCTAGTTATTGACAAATTGGTGGGTTATTATCACTAAGGGAAGGGAATATCAGTGGTGATTTGAGAAAAGAATTTGAGGAATTTTTCCTATAATTGGCCTTATTAATTGTGTTCAGGCTTTAGGAAGACTCATGATTCATGCTTCCTGTAGAGCTGATTTACAAGAAATTTGATTCAGCCGGATGCTTCTTTGAGAGGGTGTTCATGTGCTAGTGTAGCATTGGAGTTTGATTATATTCGGGACCAAGTCAGAGTGGGTGACTCTCAATAATGGTCCTAGTGGATTCAAAGGCTAAAGTGTGATGCCTAAGGATTTCAAGTCTGTAGTATGGTTGGGTCTCGAGCTACTACAACAGAGTGTTCCGTGTTATCTTTGGTCTACAATGTATCATGATAGGAATGGGAGCATATAACTTTATATTCATCGAGGAATTAGCATAATAGGTGTACTAGTTGAAGATGCAAATATGCTCATAAGGAGGGTATGAGACGGTTTATGAGTTTTGAGACTATGTGGTCTCATGGGATGGGTTCACCCAGGATGAGTGCAGATTTAGTTCCTTATGTGTTGAATAAAGATATCATTATTCCTATGGCAAGTGCAGGGTAAATTAGAAGAACACTGATCGATTAACAACTGTATAATCAGCATGATGATGGAAATGATCATCTCCTTCAACATGTTATGTTACTTACATGATTTGTGACGGTACAGGTCAGGTTTGACGGTCGACATAATCAATTTTGGAGGCTTTCGAGTATTATGGCCTGTTATGTGTAGATGGATCCCATAAGAGTTATGGTTGTTTAAACCACTACTTGAGGTTGGTATTTTTTGCAGATATGAGAATTCATTCGTGTGTCTTGTTGTGAGGAATTAAGAGAAAGGTTATTATATGATGAAATGTTTAATTCTTAGTGTTTCGGGAGTTATGAGGAAATTCCTGTACTGTCACTTATTGGCATATTAGGCAAGTGAGAGACATGGGGACTGGAAGTTGAGGATCAAGGTTACCGCTTGGAATTGGAAAGAATAGCATGAGCTCGGATAAGCAAGAAAGGAATCAGATGGTTACAGTCAGCTGGTCTTGTTTTTTTAATGTCACCTGAGATCGGTGTCTCGTATGAGAGGCATTGCATTCTAATTGTGCATTCTTAAATTGCTTTACCGCGTTTGTATGGCCGGTAGTACAGATGTATTGACTAGTTGTCTGGTGCGCAAGACGGGGGGAGTGTGTCCTACGGAAAGATTGTATAAGTGTGACATGTAGTCACTTAAATGATTAAGGATTGAAACCAAGTATAGAGATTGTGGTACTATCATTGATGTGAGAATTTATTCCTGAAGGGCGCTCGATTCATTTGGTTGTGGACTGTGGAGATTTGTTCCGGATATGATGGTTGTTCTGGTGTGTTATGGGAAAAAGGGTTATTATGGACCCTTGAAAGGTTATTAGCCTAGTACTGTGCGATCAGAATCGGCTTGAGATCCGTGGATGGATATAATTATGAATATGGACTGTACATCAGGCCGGATGTGTTCATTTCAGCATAGCGCTCCTTATGGAGGGGTATTCGAACGTTGGATGATACTTCGTCGTTTTCTATTTCATGTACGACTATATTTTGCTGTGTGAATTGAGAAATAGCTTGATAAATTTCATATATATTGAGGTTCTGCATAGTGATGGTGTTACGTGAGCAGAGTGGCTCTCGAGATTCAGATAAGATATCACACCTTAGTCGTCCTTGAGCTTTGTAGCGTATGGCGCTATCAGTCTCCCCAAGGATGGTATTATTAACTCGGCGTGCTTGTGGCTGATATTCGGGTATTCTGTAGTAATGAGCATTCTAGCTGGGTAAGTATCTCCTTATATAGATTTTTACGTGTGGATCGGGTGGCACGTCGTCACGGGTATGTGTCACACCTGCTTTTTACATACTGCACCCCGCGAAGGGCGTGGTAAAAGGAGTTTTTCCAATTAAAGGACAATCGAAACGGGATTCGTTTATTAAGAGATTCAGAGTCGCCACTTGGGAGATTTATGGTGTCCCAAGTCACCGGTTTGAATCCCGAATCGAGGA
>MU738216.1:9660-19774 GCA_026770625.1 Nicotiana glauca
TTCTAGACAGCGACTATTTTGTTATGCAATAACAAATATACAGGTATTGGGATGATATGAGCTTGGATAAAGCAGAGAGGAATTCATATAACTCAATAGCACTCAACTACAACAACAATAACCCAGTAAAATTCCACAAGTGAGGTCTGGAGAGGGCAGAGTATACACAGACCTTACCCCTACCTTGAGGGGTAAGAGGTTGTTTCCGAAAGACTCGGCTCAAGAAGACGAAAATTAACAATAGACCAATGACAACAACAGAAGCCAGAAAAAAAATATCATCGTAAGAGACAGAAAATGCGTTCATATACTCCTCCGAACTAATTTGGGTTTGAGACTTAGTTGATCTGTTAAAGATTGTACACATTTACAGGGTCGAAACTTTTTCAGAAGATAGTCTTTTACTATATAAACAACCAACTGGAAAGAAGACGGATACATAGAATACAGTCAAAAGGTCAGGCCATGAATAAAAGGGGCATGACATTAACAGAGAACTCTTCTCATTCACCAATGATTTATTAAACATCTAGAGTTAGGAGTCAATGTCTAAAGATTATATGAAATGATCATGGAAAGAAGTAAAATAATAACATTTACTTATAGAACCAATAATATAATCATCATTCTTCGCAGAACGCCCGCCTTGATCTTCAAGAACTTCTTGTTTTATGAATGTAGTATGGTATCTCCTTTTTATTTGACTCAATTATGTTGTCAGGCAACTGTCTTTACATCTTAAAGAATACTACGATTCTGTAATAAATAAGCCTCTTCAAAGTTATCGTCAATGTCTGCTAAGGTTAGACAAAAATGTGTATTAGATTATCATTTACATCTGCCAAGGTGGTTTTCCATTATCCAAGTCCTCCATCACATCAATATCCTTTCGTGCTGTTATCTTCTGCACATAACCTGCAGTTGCAAAGATTGTGTATTAAAAAGCAGATTGCTCCACAATCTCAAAGTGAAATTTCTTTGCTGATCACCAGTTCTCATTATGAGAATCTGTAGTTTCCTTATTACTCCTGTTGCAAATTATGGAAGTCATCGGCCACTTCAGCCTTGCTCTTTCCTCATGTAAGCTTGTACTAAAGCAGAAGAGGCAAAGAAAGAAAAAGAAATAAAAAACGTCTTTGGTTATTTTTCTACTTGTACAAAGAAAATGCCCTTCTTGTTCATAAAAATTTATCTGTACAAAAAGACAAGTTTTGGTCATGACTTATGTAAACCTCCATATCAAAATGTAGGTGAACACTAAAATGACTAAGGTGCTAAATGGGGACAAGATAAACCTAAAACCATATGAAGGTATGTTGTCTCGGAAACTGTAAAATTTCTATCAATGTGTACTGAGCTAACATAATGAATAGAAAAAAGGATCCAAACAATGAAAAGGGTCCTAAATTCGCTTTCATTATTGGAAATGTGCACATATAGGATAGCAGAGTAAAGCAATTCCTAGAAAACATAATTATTTTTTTTTTTTTGGTAATTAAAGTATTTTATTTACCAAGTAACAATATTTACCGTATGTACTTCCTATTACAAGAACAAAACTCTACATACCTCCTACTGGACATAAAGCCCCAGCTAGGAGATACTTATCTTTAGAATTTCTGCTACTTCTACAACTTAAACGCTACTTCATACTCTAATTTATTACAGGGTACCAATTCAAATTATTCATTGCTCTATCTAGATAAGGAAATTTGGCAGCCGTTATATGAACTTCCTATATGATCAGTCGTAATATAGCATTACTTGTTCTCCTCTTCTTTTGAAAAATCACACTATTTCTTTCTTGCCAAATATGGTAGACTGCAACTGCTAGGATCATCCTACATACTGTTGCTCCTGTACTCTTTCCCTTGCTTACCTGTGTCATCCATATCACTTCCTCCTACCAAGCTTTTTGATCTTTTTATACCTTGTCATTCCAGTAGTTGAAGCCATATCTTCCCTGTTATCTCAGAGTCAAAAATTAGATGTTGCGCTGTCTCGTTATCCTTGTTACACAATGCGCATGTTTGATTTTCAATCACACCCCATCTTGCTAGCCTTTCTTTAGTAGCCAGTCTTTGCTAAATAATCAGCCTTAGAATAAATGTCCACTTGGGTTGTTCCTGATTGTTGCATACCAGTTTCCTCTATGTCACCTTAGGAAAATCTCCTTGCATGGTTCTGTATAGTTGCTTGACAGAACATTTCTCTATCTTCTGAACTTCTTCTTCTGAGAGACCTGCATTTGAAAGTAGTTCCTTGCTTTGAAAATCTTTTATATGGCCCATGATGCATTCTTTGGTTCTGTGTTCCACACTGTGTTCCCCTTTATATAGTAAGTGTGTACCCATTGAATCCACATCTTCTCTTTCCTTGTGCAAATACTCTATAGTAACTTGCAAATGGCTGCCTTGTTCCATAGCTCCACATTGATGGAGTTCAATCCCCCAACTACTTTTGGTGCACACAATTTGTCCCAGGCTATCAAAGCCTTTTTTGTTAGTTCAACATTTCCTGTCCATAGGAACCTTCTACAAATTGCTTCTATGAAATGAACAATTTTCTTGGGCAAGATGAAGATCCGAGCCCAGAAAGTTTGTATAGCAAATAGGACACTCTTGACTAGGACTGCTCTTCCAGCATATGACAGAAGCTTTGTGGTCCAGCTTTGATTCTGCTTAGCATCCTCTCTATTGAGGGTTCACATTAAATGGCAGACAGTCTCTTTGTGCTCAAAGGAACACCTAGATATCTGAATGGTAGCTCACATTTAGTATATCCTAGTATGTCCATAATTTACTGTTGGATCATGTTGTTCACACCACCAAAATAAATGCGGCTTTTGTTTGGATTAGCAATTAGACCTGAGGCTGTTGAGAACATTTGGAAGTGCTTGTGCAGCATCTGGACTGATTGAATATCACCTCTACAAAATAGGAGTAAGACATCTGCAAATCCTAGTTGAACTAGGTTTACTTTGGCACACCTTGGATGGAATTTAAACTGCTTATTGCCCTTCAGTGTTTTCAAAGACCTGCTTAGGTACTCCATTGCTAAAACAAATAGGAAAGGGGATAGTGGATCTCTCCGCCTTAAACCTTTTCTTGCTTCAAATGGTACAGAGGGCTTACCATTGATTAACACAGAATAGGACACAGTTGTGATGCAAGCCATTATCCACTTTACAAATGTTTCAGGGAAGTTCAGTAACCTCAGTATTTGTTCAATGTACACCCATTCTATAGAGTCGTATGCCTTTTGCATATCTATTCTGAGCATGCATCTAGGAGAAATATTCTTCCTCCCATATCCTTTGACCAGTTCATGGCTCATAAAAATGTTGTCTATAATCAATCTCCCAGGTACAAAAATAGCTTGATAGTTATCTATCAGTTCTTCCATCACATCCTGCATTCTTGCTGTGAGAACTTTTGAAATTATCTTATAAAGAACTGTACAACATGAAATTGGCCTGAATCCCTTATGTTTGTTGGATTCTGAATCTTTGCTAATGGCTTTGCACATATCTGTACTTTCAAAGAACTCTTTAACTGCTGCAGTCACTTCCTCCCCCAATATGTTCTATGTTTTCTTGAAGAATAAAGCATTGTACCTATCACACGCTAGTGCCTTGTTGTCATCAATGTCCATTATAGCTTGTTTCACTTCTTCTCTGGTAACTGGTCTTATTAGCTGCAATTGTTGCCTCCTATTTAGTATATGGCCCTTCTGGATGATCTCAGGTTTAACAACTGGCAGTTGTGCCGCTGCAGTACCAAGTAAACTCCTATAGAAGCTTAGGATTTCTTCCTCCACTTCAGCTGGACTTTGTAGGAGTTGCCCAGTTCTAGTGACTAATTTGTTAATGCTATTCCTTGCTTGCATGTTCTTCATGCAAGCACGATAGTATGCTATGTTAGAATCACCAAGCTTAAGCCACTGTATCCTGGATTTCTGTTTTATAACACTTTCCTCGATCATCAGCCACTTCTCCAAATCTAATTTTGTAGCTTTTTCAAGAGCTATTGCCTCATTATCTGCTGTTGTATACTTTCTAATCCCCCCTTGATGCTTGTATTTTGCTTTCTATTCAACTGAACTCTTGCTTATTCAGTTGCTTTAGGGCCACTTTTAGTGTTTTGAGTTTATTCCACACAGAAAATATGGCAGGTCCTTTTTTGCTGTTCCTCCAGACTTGCCTTACTGTTCGAACTCAGTTAAGCTTGCCAAACAGTTGAGAAATTTGAAAAGTCTCATGCCTACTTGGTTGTTGATTTCAAATCCCACACTTAAGGGACAGTGATCTTAAAAACCTGGATTCATAATGATTCCCTCCATGTAAGGCCATTGTTGTATCCATTCTGCATTAACCAGGATTCTATCAATCCTACCATGGACATCGTTATTAGTCCATGTGTACTGCCTACCCACAATCTTCAATTCATCTAATCCTGCATCCACTAGGAACTCCTTGAAATCCCTTATTTCACTCTCCTGCACAGGGTTTCCATTGATTCTATCCTCACTAGTTAAGATAGAATTGAAATCCCCATTATGAGACAAGGATTGTTCATACCCTGCATTGACACCTTCAATTCCTCCCATAAACTTTTCCTATCTTGGACTGTGTGTTTACAATAAACTAAACAGTAATTGAAACAGGTTCTGTGTTGCATCATAGTTACCTTCCCCATTATAGCTCATGAGTTCTGATCATCAACCAATCCACCTGAGTTGGATCCTATGCTACCCATATTCTACCACCTGGAGCTTCATTATAGTTGTCAGTCCACCTCCGGTTGTTGAGAGTCTTCTTTATTATTGAGTCTGCGTTTCTTTTCTTCACTCTATGTTCTATAATAGCTATCAGTACCACTTTATTTGTCCTACAAAATTTTTTTCGTTCTTTTTGCTTATATACTTTATTCAAACCTCTCACATTCCATGCTATAATGTTCAACATGATATGGGTGTTTGTTGTGGATCACCTTCCCTAGCCTTTTTAGTCTGCTTCTCCCTCACACCTTGGGCTTCAGATAATTGAACTATCTTCTGAGCAGTATCAACTAATACTTTGAAGGCATTGCCAATGTCCACTTCATTTTCCCTTACCACTTCTGCATTCTTCTTTGTAACAGATTTCCCTCGAGCAACTTGCCACTGTGGATCAGCTTCCTGCTTACTTGATTGCACATTTTTTGCTTCCTCCAATTGATCAAGGAATCTTCTTTGAGCATCAATTTTATCTGCAGCAGGTTCAAGATTTCCAACTTTCTCCCACTCCTGCTTTTGCTTTATTTCTATACTCTTCTGTATCATTCCGTTGCTTCTGGTCTCTACAGGAATGGCCTAGTTGGCAGCATGTTTGGCAGTACTGTGGCTTCCAATCATACTAAATCATCTGCTCCATCACCTTCCCTCTAGGATCATACAGTCTAATCCTCTCTGGCAAAGGTCTTGTAACATCCATTTCAATTAGAACCCTAGCATATGAGACTCTTTCAGCTATTGTAGTACAGGAATCAACATACACTTGCTTCCCTAATCCACTTCTAATTTTACTTAAAGCCTGCTTACTCCAGTAGTTGAGTGGCAATTTTGGGAATTTCACCCATAAGGGAATGGTTTTCAGCACTTCTTCGTTGAAATCAATGTTCTCCGTCCATGGCCTAATTATAATTGGCCTGCTATTCAGTGTACAAGGCCCATTCAGCATCACCTCCTCTCTCTCTTCAGTGTTGCTTAACACTAGGATGAAGTACCCATCGTTATGGTAGAGCACTTTAGGTTCTGAACATTAGCCCATTGGTTAGCTATGAATCTCCCAATAGCTCCAATTGATGGAGTTTTCCCCCACCACATAAAGTATAACTGCTCGATTCCACTTTTGGTTCTCCTCTTCGATATCCTCTTCCATCAATGGTACCATTACTTCACCATCCTTTATCACAGGAGGTATGTAGTTAAATTCATACCTTTTGCTGCCATTTTGTTCTCCTGGAAGAGTCCTGCCCATGATCTACCCTTATCCATTGCTGGATCTGCTTTTTTCTGCTGAGTTTTGTTTTGGTTATCAATCTCTGAGTTCCTCTGCTCCTTTGATGGACTTGCATGCATTGTTCCATTGGTCGGGACCTAGCTCGAGCTCGGCTGCTCACTTAAATTCAGCACTGCAACAATTCCTTTACCAGAGTTCACCATAGGTGTCAATTGAGCGCTAGAACTCACCGGTGTTACCAATTTGACTTGATTATTACCCAGATACAGCCAATTTGGATCACTGTCATTGTCCTGGTTCAGATCTTCCTCTTGCATTTTCTCCTTTGCTTTAGTATTTCGTTTTCCTTGCTCGCGTGTGATGATGTCCGTCAATCTCCTCTCTATGACTGATGTTTTGCTGGCGTTCTTCTTCGCTCGTCCTCTTCCTCCCATTTCTGGTGGCATAGATTAACAACATCTTTGCTCCTCATCCTTGGTGCTCTGCTTCTTAATTGTTTATACATATCTATCCTAAAAATACTACAAAAGATGAGTGGTGCCAAAATCACAATATCATCTACAATAAGTCAATCCAACACTACGAGTATAGCAAAGTCAACCAGTATATTATGGCAAAGGAGATTTTGAAATGATTCCCATCAATGGCCTTCCTACTCCTTCATAATCACTTAGTCCATAAGCTCCTTTTAGAATTTCCTCTCACATCTCCATTCACCATACTTATTTCAAGGACTTCCTACATAAATCACTAAAGTCCCTCTCGCCACACTGTCAATTTTACTCTCCAGCTATAGTTTTATTTTTACTTTTCAAGGTACTGGCATTTAAAGCAATTTATTCTGCAGTCCTACAAAAAGCACACACAAAGAGGGTTTTGCCCAAGGGAAAATCGCCAAGGAATCAGGAAAAGATCCATACTGTTGAAAAGGGGTCTTTCCTTCAAAGATCAAATGTGAAGTCAAAATGATTCTATCGAAAATCTCATCAAATAAGCACCATATCAAAAGAAGTGATATTTGAGCGACTTAATAATCATTGAAGATCTGTCTTTTGGCAGGAAACACTTATTAGATAAAAGGTTGAAGTGGGATCTGTCCACAGTTGCGATGATTCAGGACAACTTGACAGATCACATGGCCCTCGTGTTGGTGACACATCATTCAATAATAATCATAGAAGACTCCAGGCAAAAAAAAAAAGGAATTCTAACACAAAAAGGACAATGAGAAAGTGAATATATCCAAGAGAATATCACAAAAAGCCTGAGTTCTTCGAAGTTAACTTAGCACTGTGGCATGCTTCTGCAGAGTTTTTCACTCGTTTCTTTCACGGAATACATCTCCAGTGAAAAAGCAAAAATTAATAAGTTTGCACATTAAGGAATTGAAGAATTGCTCTCTGCTTTATTTGCACTTTTGGTGCAAAGAAATAATAGCTGCTTATATAGATAATTTGGGTAGGGTTAGTGAGCTCACACTCACGCACCTTAAGTAAGTCAGCATACTTTTAATGCATCCCTTTCTTATTGACGTGCAATTAATCTTTAGGGGCTTATTCACAATTAGTCCTACACAAGAATAAATGACCTACTGCATGCTACTATATACATCAAAGCCTTGAATGCATCAGTACGCAGTCCATACTCGGAAAGTAGAGCAGAAAAGCGAAAGCAAAAGCTGTTCATTAAAAATATAATTCACAGAAGAAATAAAAGTTAAGTACTTGTACCAATTCCTTGGCAAGGTATGCATTTACAGATTGTCTCCTTCCCTCGCTTGTTATAATAACTAACAAATCCTGTTCCTTGGCAACTCCGACATTTTCCCGTCCACTCATAGACGACTTCCTTGCAATCCTAAGGTAACAAGAATGACCAAAGGGTTTCATCAAAACATAAGCATGACCAAAGGAAAAACAACAAACCTCAACCAAAGGATAACTTTAACACTGTTGTAAACATCTTTTATGCAGAACAAAGATATTACGCTGTAGTGATATTCTGGTTCCTACCAATATTATTAGTAATCTAGTGGTGGAAGAGATTTTCATTTGATAGGATATTCACCAATCTTGGCCCATATCTGTACCAATAACTTTGTGCCACAAGATACTAGACAAAATTCTGACCTTGAACAGTGTGGCCATATAAGCTTAAAAAAAGAGTTCTTCTTTTAAAGATGTTGTCTTTTAGTCATTGCACAAGCATTAATGTTCCAAAATGTCCCTTTTATACATACAACAACAATAGTGCCTAAGTCCTAAACAAGTTTGGCTCAGCTGTATGAATCTTCACGGACAACATTACTCCATTTAAACTCATCTCATGCCAATATTAGGCAAATACAAATAAAAAGTATTAGAAGTTTTCTATCTTTTCTAAACATATAAATCTCTGAAAGGATAACTCGCTCCTAGAAAGCAATAGGACCTACAACAAATAACAACGTTAGTTCTTCACTCCATCCTTGACCTATGATATGATCAATGTCTTAATTAAACCTTTACAGAAAAAAGGAAATTGGTTTTCTTATTAAATCTTCTTTTCTTAGATTAAAAAAAGGAATGTGTTGATTTTGTGATTCCTTTGTCTATAACATATTCTCAACTAATATGTATAGCCTATATAGATCTTTTTCTTTTATTGTACCCTATTTTGCTAAGGCTGCATGAATCCCTAGAAAATTGTAAGTTATTTGAGACAACCCCCTTTCATGTGATTTGAGGTTTACTGCGTCCTCTTTTAACACTTCCATTCATCATGGTTGTACGCCTACAGACTGGTGCCAAATAGAAGAGGACAAAAGGTGAAATAAACATGCAATGAAATGCTGAAATGCCATGGATGTGTGTAATGCTCCAATGAAATTGACGATATTTGAAGAACTAGCTTGGGTCTAGTATTTATCATAGCGGCCAATGAAACTGGAATGGATCATGTGAGACCAGGTTCAAATCCCCATAGTGGCAAATAAGCTATGTGATTTCTTCTCATTAATCTAAATTGAGAATAATAATAAAGATATAAACCAATAAGAGAGAAAAGCGAAATGAGGACCTCAATTTGGGGATCACAGCGAAGGCGACGGTCAATTTCCTCAGGCGAAACTGGAGAAGTGTTAGGATAAGTCATAGGAAGAGGAAGAGCTTCACCATCATCCGTCAAGTAGCTCTCTCTGTTGCGAGACCAAGGTCTTTCCCACCCATTAATTTTCATGTTTTTGCTCAAACTTCGCTTCTCCACCGGAGCCGTACCGTCGGAGTTCTGGGAAATTCTGCCGGCGCCGGAGGAGGAAGCAGTATCAGCGGCGGAAACGAAGTTGAATGAGGATGAAGATGGGCCGGCCGGTGGGTCAGCGGCGGCGTGGCAACGAATGGAGATGGTGGTCTTAGGATGAAATGGGAATGCGGAACAGGTAAACCTCGTCGGAGTGATGGAACTAGGGTTTATTGGCAACATTCGAAATTAAAGAGATGAGATGTGTTTTCGTATAAGACAGTGTCTGTATCTCTTTTTTGATGAATAGCTTCCAAAAGATTTAGGAGGCGAATTGCTGAGGTGTTGTCTGTTTGAAAACGTGGGTGCGGAAACAACAAACAACGTTGTAATTACCGGTCTTTCAAATGTAGTTGAAACTGTGCATTCACAGTAATACAGTAACGAAAAAATGGAACTCTCTCACTAGAGGCGGATTGAGGAATTTGAGGTTATGGGTGCCATACAGCTTCAAATATAAATGTATTGCTATTTAGACGGTCCAAAATAAGGCTGGCATCCGGTCCGGTCCGGGCCGGGTTACAAATGGGCTTCGCAGGCCGGGTTCAAACGGTACGAGCTAAACCATACCCGTCTTTGTGGGCCTAGCTTAAACGGACCCGGTCTTCATGGGCCGGACTTCATTGGCTTTTGGGTGTAATCAGATCGGGACCAGGACCGTATAGTAATGGTCCCGGGCTATGTGGGTCGAGCCTGGGCCCATACGGGCCTAAATGGGCCTTGACTATTTTTTAAATATTTTTTTTATATAAGGCATTTTCTTGTAAATATTATATATATATATATATATATATATATATATATATATATATATATATATATATATATTTTTTATAT
>MU738218.1:18947-34640 GCA_026770625.1 Nicotiana glauca
GGGCCCACATAGTCAAAACTCGAGGTTCGAACCAAAACCCGGTTACCCATTCCCCCACGAGTTCATATCTATGATTTGTTTTGAAATCGGACCTCAAATTGAGGTCCAACTCCCCAATTTGAAGAAAACCTAGGTTCTACCCAAAATCCTCATTTTCACCCATGAAAATCCTTGATTTTAAGATGAAAACATGTTTAATGATGTTAAAGATTGAAGAAGTTAAGTAAAAATTGACTTACAAATTATTTGGAGAAGATAAGTTTCTTGGAAAATCGCCTATGGAGTGCTTGAGTTGAAAGAATGAAGAAATGAGGGCTAAAATTCGTCCAAGTACGAAAAATTGCAGGCCTTAGATACGGGAAATGCGAAGTCAGGTTCGCAATTGCGAACCCTGTAGGCTTGGGAAATGCGAAACTTAAGTTTGCATTTGCGAACCCCGGTCTAGTTGACAAGTTTCACATTTGCGAAAACCTGATCGCATTTGCGAAAGGTGACACCTCGCATTTGTGAGAGAAATCATCGCATTTGCGACCTCTGCATGGATTTCCCAGACTTCGCAATTGCGACTTGATGCTCGCATTTGTGAGCTCACAATTGCAATCCAGTCTTCACATTTGCGAAAATCACAGAAGCCTTCATACCAGATCTTTACAAATTCAAAAATGCAATGCGTGGCCTATCCAAAACTCACCCGAGCCCTCGAGGCTCCAAACCAATTATGCACACAACCTCGAAAACATCCTACGGACTTACTCGTACGATCAAATCGCCAAAATAACATCATATACATAGAATCAAGCCTCAATTCACATGATTTCTTCCAACTTTTTATAAGACACAAATTTTCATTTTTACGTTCGAAACACGTCAAATGACGTCCGTTTTCAACCAAACATTACAGAAAGCGCTTAAATCACCTATAAGACTTGTACCAGGCGTCGTAACCTATATACGAGCCCGATACCATAGTCTTCTGATCAAATTTCCTTTTCATTTTCCTTAATTAATTTCAGAAAATAATATCACACAAAAATTCATTTCTCGTGCTTGGGACCTCGGAATTCGATTCCGGGCATACGCCCAAGTTCCATATTTTTCCACGGACCCTCCGGGACCGTCAAATCACGGGTTCGAGTCCGTTTACCCAAAATATTTACCAAAGTCAATTTTAATCATATTAATATCAAAATTCATCAATTTTTACACAGAATTCATATTTAAGCTTTCCGGCTACACGCCCGGACTGTGCACGTAATCGAGGCCACTAAAAGTGAGGTTTTCAAGGCCTCAGAAGCGCGGAAAGGAGAGAAAACAGGTGATGACCTTTTGGGTCGTCACAAAAGGGCATGAGTACACCACAACTGTACTCAGTAAGTGCCGAGCCTAACCTCGGTTGAGTAGTGACGAGGAAGGTCAGGGCCCTACTAAGATTAAATAAGATACATCTTTAACAGTGTAAAATGACAGTGTAATTAAATAACACATGATATAAAGGACAACAACATATATTACAAAGTCAAGCAAAACACAGTAAAAGAACATAAGTCAACTCCGAGGTACAACCGGGGATCTCCCAGGATACCGTCCTGTAGTCCCCAAATATAAATATCCTGTCCATTGGATCTCCCGAGTGCAGTCCCATAGTCTAACTCATAAAGTGCAGGGGATCTCCCGGAATGCAATTCCGTAGTCCCAAAGTAAACATATAGGGGATCTCCCGGGATACCGTCCCATAGTCCCAAAATAAAGTGCAGCGGGATCTCCCGAAATATCGTTCCGTCCCAAAGTAAATACACTGCAACATCAAAATTCAACCTAATCAATTTCATATCAAAGTAAAGCAGGTAATCCTAACCTAGAATGGTTCACGTAGTACAATAATGGTTGTTAAGACAGATAAAGTATTTAGTCAAGTAGACATGCTTTTCAAAGATACAACAGGTTTAATACCCAAACAATGTAAACAAGGGAAGGAGGAACACAATTCAAGGCTATTTTTTAAGAAAAATCGGATTTCCAACAATTAGCACAAGTGCGCGCTCGTCACCTCACAACGAGGCATTTCAATTACCATGATATCAATCCTAAGGGGAAAAGTCCTCCACACAAAGTTAGACAAGCCACTTACCTCAAACCGGCTCCAAAATCAACTTGAAACCACACGTTTGCCATGAGTATCCGACTCCAAATGGCCCAAATATATTAAATTCAATTACATATCATAAATAACATCTCAAGCAACTGGTTCCAGGATTTAATTCAAAGCTAAGACGCGAAATTAGGTAAAATGACCAAAACAGCCCTCAAGTCAACATCTCGGAATCGAATGAAATTAACATTTTCAGAACCCTCATACTCTCACGAGTCTAACCATATAAAAATCTCTCAAATCGGAGGTCAAACACCCACTCAAAACTCAATAATTCAGTCTATGAAGTTTTATTAATTTTTCATTCCAAATCCGAAATTAAAAGAGGAATTTATGCTTAGATTAGTGGGTTACAAGGAAAAAGGAGTTTAGAATCGTTACCCAATTATTGTCCCTGAAAAACCCTCGAAATCTCCCTCAAATTCGAGCTCCCAAGCTTGAGTTTTGGTAAAAATGGCTAAACCCTCATTTTGAAATATTTATATCTGCTCGGACATTTAATGCATCGCGAATGTCGAGGGAGTCACACATTTGCGAAGAAGGAAAAATAAAGGATGTAGAATTGCTC
Source organism: Nicotiana glauca (assembly GCA_026770625.1). Classification (NCBI taxonomy): domain Eukaryota; kingdom Viridiplantae; phylum Streptophyta; class Magnoliopsida; order Solanales; family Solanaceae; genus Nicotiana; species Nicotiana glauca. The sequence goes on from MU738218.1 coordinate 21,665, forward strand.
TTCGCGAACGCATGGAATGGTACACGAACGCGAAGGACTGAGCTAGAAAAGCTACGAGAATGCGACTAAAGGCATGCAAACGCGATGAAGAAGAATAGGCATATCCCTCAGCGTTAAATAACACTAAGCGAACGCGAGGGCTGGCTGCGAACCCGAAGGGGAAAAAGACAGGGCTTCGCGAACGCGAGGGAATTGGACGCGAACGCTTAGAAGAAACTGGTCCTCCTCCAAGATTACACTACCCGATCGCGAGAAAGGGGCCACGATCGCGAAGAAGAAAAAGTCTGCAACAACTAAAGCCAAAAACCTGCAATTTTTAACAACTCTAAAATGCCTCGTTGAGCATCCGAAACACCCCCGAGGCCCCCGGAACCTCAACCAAACCTACGGACATATCCCATAACATTATTCAAACTTTTACCAATCCTTAAACCACCTAAAACAACATCGTAAACTAGAATTAATCAAGCATTTAAGCCTAAGAACTTCAAATTCTCTCAAACTACGCTTTCGATAAAAAACCTAACCGAACCACGTCCGAATGACCTGAAATTTTGCACACACATCCCAAATGACATGACAGAACTACTGCAACTTTCGAAATTCCGTTCCGATTCTCGGATCAAAATCTCACTATCGGATCAAAAACTTCAAAAATTCAAACTTCGGTATTTCAAGCCTAAATTAGCTACGGACCTCTAAAACACATTCCGAACACGCTCACAACCCCGAAATCACCTAACGAAGCTAACAGAACCATCGGATTTCCGTTCCGAGGCCATCTTCACACTGTTCTAACTATGGTCAGTCTTCCAACACTTAAGCTCTTATTTAGGGACTAAGTGTCCCAAAACTCTCCGAAACTCAAAATCGAGCCTCCCGGCAAATCAAAATAGTAGAAATAAACTTGGGGAAAGTAGTTAATAGGGGATCGAGGCGTAAATTCCAAAAACGACCGGCCAGGTCGTTACATCCTCCTACACTTAAACATTTATTCGTTCTCAAACGTGCACAGAGACATACCTGAGGTTATGAATAGATTAGGGTACTGGCTGCGCATATCCTGCTGGGTTTCCCAGGTTGCCTCCTCGACCGGCTGACCCCGCCACTGAACCTTCACGGAAGCATATTCTTTGACCTCAGCTTCCTGACCTGCCTGCCCAATATTGCTGGCTCCTCAACATAAGATAGATCCTTCTCCAACTGGACTGAGCTGAAATCCAACACGTGCGACGTATCACCATGATACCTCCGGAGCATCGAAACATGAAACACCGGATGAACCCGTGCCAGGATGGGAGGTAAGGCAAGCTCATAGGCAACCTCCCCAACTCGCCTCAATATCACAAAAGGGCCAATAAACCTCGGACTCAACTTCCCTTTCTTCCCAAATCTCATAACGCCTTTCATAGACGAAACTTGAAGCAGAACCCGCACTCCAACCATGTAGGAAACATCACGAACCTTTCGATCCACGTAACTGTTTTGTCTGGACTGGGCTGTACGGAGTCTATCTGATATCACCTTGACTCTCTCTAAGGCATCCTGACCAAATCTGTGCCCAGTAATCTGGCCTCACTCGGCTCGAACCAGCCCATCAGAGGGTGAAATGTTGTGCCTAACTCCATCCGAGTACCCAACTCCTGCTGTACGGCTCTACAGAACCGCGATGTGAACTGAGTACCTCTATTTGAAATAGTCAAAACTGGAATGCCATGCAGACGGACAATCTCCTGGATATAAATCTCTGCCAACCGCTCCGAGGAATAGGTAGTACACACAGGGATAAATTGCACGGACTTGGTCAATTGATCCAAAATAACCCAAATGGCATCGAACTTCTTTAAAGTCCATGGGAGTCCAGATACAAAGTCCATGGTGATCCTCTCCCACTTCCACTCCAGAATCTCTATCTGCTGAAGCTATCCACCCGGTCTCTGGTGCTCATACTTCACCTGCCGACAATTAAGGCACCGAGCTACGAATCCAACTATATCCTTCTTCATCCGCCTCCACCAGTAGTGCTGCCTAAAATCCAGATACATCTTCGCGGCACTCGGATAAATGTAATACCGAGAACTGTGGGCCTCCTCTAGAATCAACTCCCGAAGCCCATCGACATTGGGTACACAAACTCGAACCTGCTTCCTTAATACTCCATCATCACCAATGGTCATATCTCGAGCATCGCCATGTAACACCTTGTCCTTGAGGACAAGCAAATGAGGTTCATCATACTATCGCTCCCTGATATGATCAAACAAGGAAGACCGAGAGACCACACAAGCTAGAACCCGACTGGGCTCCGAAAGATCTAATCTCACAAATTGGCTGGCTAGGGCCTGAACATCCATCGCCACAGGCCTCTCTGCTACTGGTAAGCCAAACTCCCCAAACTCTCTGCCTGAAGGCTCAAGGCATCGGCCGCCAGATTGGCCTTGCCCGGGTGATACAAGATAGTGATGTCATAATCCTTCAACAACTCTAGCCATCTCCTCTGACGCAAATTAAGATCCTTCTGCTTGAACATATGCTGCAAACTCCAGTGATCAGTATATATCTCACAAGGCACACCATACAAGTAATGACGCCAAATCTTCAATGCATGAACAATGGCAGCTAACTCAAGATCACGGACATGATAATTCTTCTCATGTATCTTCAACTATCTGGATGCGTAAGCAATCACCCTACCATCCTGCATCAATACCACTCAAAGGCCAACTCTCGAGGAATCACTATAGACAGTATAAGACCCTGAACTGGTAGGCAATATAAAAACTGGGGCTGTAGTCAGGGCTGTCTTGAGTTTCTGAAAGCTCGCCTCACACTCCTCTGTCCACTGAAATGGAGCACCCTTCTGGGTCAATCAAGTCATAGGGGATGCAATTGATGAAAACCCCTCCACAAAATGATAGTAGTAGCCCACCAAGCCAAGGAAACTGCGAATCTCTGTAGCTGAGGATGGTCTAGGCTAACTCTGCACTACCTTTACCTTCTTCGGATCCACCCGAATGCCCTCACTCGATACCACATGACCCAAGAATGCCACAGAATCCAACCAAAACTCACATTTTGAAAACTTTGCATATAATCTCTTTTCCCTCAGAGTCTGAAGCATTGTCCTCAGGTGCTGCTCGTGATCTTCCCGACTCTGGGAATACACCAGAATATCATCAATAAAGACAATGACAAAAGAATCAAGATATGGATGGAATACACTGTGCATTAGATGCATGAAGGTTGCTGGGGCATTGGTCAGCCCAAAAGACATAACAAGGAACTTGTAATGACTATACCGAGTCCTGAAGGCAGTTTTCGGGATATCTGGCTCCTGAATCTTCAACTGATGGTAACCTGAGCGCAAATCAATCTTAGAAAACACCCGTGCACCCTGAAGCTGGTCAAACAGATCATCAATACGAGGTAAAGGATAACGGTTCTTCGCTGTAACCTTGTTCAACTAGCGGTAATCAATACATATGCGCAGAGAACCATCCTTCTTCTTCACAAATAATACAGGAGCACCCCAAGGCGATGCATTGGGCCGAATAAAACCCTTATCAAGTAATTCCTGCAATTCCTTCAACTCAGGAGGAGCCATACGGTATAGAGGGATAGAGATGGGCTGAGTGCACGACAACAAATCAATGCCCCTATCAGGTGGCATGCCCGGAAGGTCAGTTACAAACACATCAGGGAAATCACGTACTACTGGGACTGAATCAACAGAAGGAGTATCCATACTGGCATCTCTCACATAAGCTAAGTACGTATCACAACCTTTCTGAACCATATGCTGAGCCTTAAGGAAAGAAATAACTCTACTGGGAGTGTGACCTAAGCCACCCCTCCACTCAATATGCGGTACACCTGGCATATCCATCATCACGGTTTTGGCATGACAATCAAGAATATCATAATGGGGATAAAACCAGTCCATGCCCAAAATAATATCAAAATCAACCATACTGAGTAATAATAAGTCAACTCTGGTCTCAAAACTACCGAAAATAACCAAACATGATCGGTAAATGCGGTCCACAATAAGAGAATCTCCCACATGAGTGGAAACATAAACTGAGGAACTCAAAGAATCCCGAGGTACCCCTAAATACAGAGCAAAATAAGAAGACACATAAGAGTAAGTGGAGCCTGGATCGAATAGAACCAATGCCTCTCTGTGACAAACCAAGATAGTACATGTGATGACAGAATTAGAGGAGGCAGGCTTAGTATGGACTGGAATAGGATAATATCTGGCCTGGCCTCTCCCTCAAGAGCGACCTCTACCTCCCCGACCTCCATCTCTGGCTGGCTAGGTCGGTGGAGTGGCAGCTGGTGTTGGAACCATAGCCTGAGAGCTCTGTGAGGCCTGTTGTGGCTGAGGGGTCTGCGAAGGTGCACCCTTCCTGAGTCTGGGGCAATCTCTCACCATGTATCATGTGTCACCACACTCAAAACAAGCTCTGGGAGGATGTGGCGACTATGACTGGCTCGGGCCAGGTCTGCTGGACTGTCTACTAGAAACACCCCGTGCAAGAGGCACAATAGAGTCTGGAGGTGCATAATAAGGCTCCTGAGGCCTAGGTGGAGCTAGAATATCATTGGCTGCTGGAAGAGCTGAATAAATGGGGCGACCCATACGACCCCTACCATGACGACTTGCAGCTGGGGCACGGGCACGGACACCAGAAAAATGGCCCAACTCTCAAGACCTCTTGGCCTCCCTCTCCTCCCTATCCCTAGCATGCATACCCTCAATCCTCCTAGCAATGATCATCACCTGCTGATAAGAAACATCTGTCTCTAACTCACGAGCCATGCTAGACCTGATGCTGGGAATAAGCCCCTCAATGAACCGGCGAACCTTCTCGCGGACCGTAGAAACCAAAGCTGGGGTATGTCTAGCCAAGTCAATGTAGCGGATAACATACTCCAAGACAATCATAGTACGATGGCGCAACTGCTCAAGCTCTGTACGCTAGGCATCCCTAAGACTCTGGGGAACATACTCCCTCGTGAACATGTGTGAAAACTGAGCCCAAGTTAGGGAAGCTAGCTCGTTCGGACTATCTAACTCATAAGCACGCCATCGAAGCTGAAAGGTAGTGAAGGAAACCCCGCTCAATCCTGATATGCCCATAGTGCGGAGAATACGGTAGCATTCCTCCAGAAATCCCAAGGCATCCTCTGATGCTAACCCACTGAATATCGGAGGATCAAATTTCTTGAACCTCTTAAGTCTCTGCTGCTCATCCTCTGAAGCCGCTGCCCTATCCTCGGGTTGAACTGGTACTGCAGCTGGCACAAGTATAACCTCTGGGGCCTGCTCAACATGCAGTTGCTGCTCAGGAATGCGGGCGACGGGATTCTGTACTCCTCACCCGGCCTGGGATGTGGCTGCAACAAGGGGAAGCAACCCCGCCTGAGCCAGAGTGGTGTCCATACTCATAAAATATGCCAAAGTCTCCTAGATTGCTGGAGTAGTAGTGGCAGACGTATCGGGTGTCTGGACTCTGGATGGTACTGCTGGTGGTGCCTCGGTGATAGCTCGCACGGGTGCTCTGGCTGCACTATGAGCGCGTCCTTAGCCTCTACCCCGACCCCAGCCTCTGACGGCTGCAGGAGGGGGCACGGGTGCCTAATCCTCTCAGGTAGTGTGTTTCCTCACCATCTGTGAGAGAATAGAAAGACAAGTTTAATTGTGACATCAAAATCTCGCACGACAAGGAAATCAAATGAAGTGGAATTTTTCCTAACAGTTACATAGCCTCTCAGAGATAAGTCCAGACATCTCCGTACCAATCAGCGAGACTCTAATAAACTGGCCTGTGTTATGTGACTCATATGAACCTAGAGCTATGATACCAACTTGTCACTACATTAGTTCGCCCTCCGTGAACTATCGTGACGGCACCTACTCCCTATGACTAGGTAAGCCTAACAAGTGTGGAAAAACAATTGAAACCTTGCCGAAGTTATAACTTAAAACCAAAATTTAACAAAATGGAAACGAAATGTAAAATTCCACTCGGCACATACAACACAATATCTCAACCTTCTACAATACTATCCCAATACCTGGAAACTCACGGGAACACAAGCTAAGAGAAGATAGTAAAAAATGCTCTAACTTTGGAATGTCTAATCAACAAAATGATAGAAGGGATAATACTACAAGATAGAATAAAGATGGAGGCTCTTCGGTCTGCGAACACAGAAGATGTACCTCGAAGTCTCCAAAGCTCTCCTTGCCTGAAGGATGGTAAGTCTGTGCAGCAGTTCCGGGATCTGCACATGAGAAACATGTGCAGAAAGGGAATGAGTACACTACAGCGGTACTTAGTAAGTGCCAAGCCTAACCTTGGTTGGGTTGTGACGAGGAAGGTCAGGGCCCTACTGAGGTTAAATAAGATACAGGTTTAACAGTGTGAAATGACAGTGTAATAAAATAACACATGATATAAAGGACAACAACATCTATTACAAAGTCAAGAAAAACACAGTAAAAGAACATAACTCAACTCTGAGGTAACAACCAGGGATCTCCCAGGATACCGTCATGTAGTCCCCAAAAATAAATATCGTGTCTAGTGGATTTCCCGGGTGCAGTCCCGTAGTCCAACTCATAAATTGCAAGGGGATCTACCGAAATGCAATTCCGTATTCCCAAAGTAAACATACAGGGGAGCTCCCAGGATACCGTTCTGTAGTCCCAAAATAAAGTGCAGGGGATCTCTCGGAATACCGTTCCGTAGTCCCGAAGTAAATACATAGCAACAACAAAATTCAACCCAATCAATTTCATATCAAAGTGAAGCAGGTAATCCTAACCTAGCATGGTTCACGTAGTACAATTAAGACAGTTAAGACAGATAAAGCAATTTAATCAAGTAGACATGCTTCTCTAAGCTACAACAGGTTTAATACCCAAACAATGTAAACAAGGGAAGGAGGAACACAATTCAAGGCTATTTTTAAAGAAAAACCGGATTTCCAACAATTAGCACAAGTGCACGCTCGTCACCTCACGCATGAGGCTTTTCAATTACTATAATATCAATCCTAAGGGGAAAAGTCCCCCCCCCCACCCACAAGGTTAGACAAGCCACTTACCTCGAACCGGCTCCAAAATCAACTTTAAACCACACGTTTGCCATGAGTATCCGACTCCAAATGGCCCAAATATATTCAATTCAATTACATATCATAAATAACATCTCAAACAACTGGTTCCAGGATTTAATTCAAAGCTAAGATGCGAAATTAGGTAAAATAACCAAAACACCCCTCAGGCCAACATCTCAGAATCAGATGAAATTAACATTTTCAGAACCCTTGTTCTCTCACGAGTCTAACCATATAAAAATCTCTCAAATCGGAGGTCAAACACCCATTCAAAACTCAATAATTCGGTCTATGAAGTTTTATCAATTTTTCATTAAATATCCGAAATTTAAAGAGGAATTTATGCTTAGATTAGTGGGTTACAAGTAAAAAGGAGTTTAGAATCATTACCCAATCGTTGTCCCTGAAAAACCCTTGAAATCTCCCTTAAATTCAAGCTCCCAAGCTTGAGTTTTGGTAAAAATGGCTAAACCCTCATTTTGAAATGTTTATATCTGCCAGACATTTAATGCATCGTGAACGCGGAAGGAGTCACGTATTCGCGAAGAAGGAAAAATGAAGGCTGTAAAATTGTCCTTCGCGAACGCATGGAATGGTACGCGAAAACAAAGGCCAGGGCTAGCAAAGCTACGCAAACGCGACTAGAGGCATGCGAACGCGATGAAGAAGAATAGGCACAACCCTCAGCGTTAAATAACACTATGCGAGCGTGAAGGGGAAAAAGACAGGGCTTCGCGAACGCGAGGGAATTGGACGCAAACGCATAGAAGAAAATGGTACTCCTCCAAGATTACACAACACGATCACGAGAAAGGGGCCGCGATCACGAAGAAGAAAAAGTCTGCACCAGCTGAAGCCAAAAACCTGCAATTTTTAACAACTCTAAAATGCCCCGTTGAGCATCCGAAACACCCCCGAGGCCCCCGAGACCTCAACCAAACCTACGGACATATCACATAACATCATTCAAACTTGTACCAATCCTTAAACCACCTAAAACGTCGGAAATTCAAATTAATCAAGGATTTAAGCCTAAGAACTTCAAATTCTGTTAAAATACGCTTTCGATCAAAAGCCTAACCGAACCACGTACGAATGACCTGAAATTTTTCACACACATCCCAAATGACATGACGGAACTTTTGCGACTTCCGGAATTCCATTCCGACCCTCGGATCAAAATCTCACTATCGGACCGGAAACTTCAAAAATTCAAACTTCGACATTTCAAGCCTAAATTAGCTACGGACCTCCGAAACACATTCTGAACACGCTCCGAACCCTGAAATCACCTAACGAAGCTAACAAAACCATTAGATTTCTGTTCCAAGGTCGTCTTCACACTGTTCTAACTATGGTCAGTCTTCCAACACTTAAGCTCTCATTTAGGGACTAAGTGTCCCAAAACTCTCCGAAACTCAAAACCGAACCTCCCAGGAAATCAAAATAGTATAAATAAACTTAGGGAAAGAAATTAATAGGGGATCGGGACGTAAATTCCAAAAACGACTGGCCGGGTCGTTACACTTGTGCTCAGGCTAAGTCTTGATTAGATAAGCGCATTAAGGCCACCTAATATGAGGATGAACGATTATGTAAATACAGAGATGAGGTCTTAGTTGGTTAATGCAAGGATATGGTTGTTGAAAGTGATGGTGTTCTTCGAATGGGTGACAGGCTATTTGTAGCAGACGTAGATGGGTTGAGACATGCTATTCTTAAAGAAGCTCACAACACTAAATTTACTATACATCCTGGATCCACAAAAATGTATCATGACCTGAAGAAATTTTATTGGTGGAAAGGTATGAAGAAAGATGTTGCTAACTTTAATTCTAGTTGTTTGACTTGTTAGCAGGTCAAGGCTGAGCATCAGTGACCCGCATGACTACTACAACAAATTGAGATTCCATAGTGGAAATGGGAAAGAATTACTATGGATTTTATCACCGGGCTACCACAAACACTTAGAGGTTATGACTCGATATGGGTGATTGTAGATCGACTTACAAAATCAACACACTTTTTGCCGGTGAAGACTACATATGGTGGAGTCAGGTATGCACAGATATTTATGAACGAAATTGTCCGACTTCACGGAGTTCCAATGTCCATTATCTCTGATAAAGGATTACAATTTACCTCACATTTTTGTAAATCTTTTCAACAAGCATTGGGTACACGAGTAGATCTTTGTACTGTATTTCATGCACAGATAGACGGTCAGTCTGAATGTACTATTCAGATCTTGGAGGATATGTTGAGAGCTTGCATTCTTGAGTTTGGAGGTAGTTGGGACACTTATATACCATTAGCTTAGTTTGCTTACAATAATAGCTTCCAGTCCAGTATTCAAATGGCACCGTACAAAGCATTATATGGTAGAAGATGTTGTTCTCCTATCGGATGGTTTGAAGCTGGTAAGACTAACTTATTGGGGCCCGACCTAGTATAAGAAGCTATAGACAAGGTCCAATTGATCAGACAGAGATTGCTTGCAGCTCAAAGTAGATAAAAGTCTTATGGTGATAAGAGAAGAAGAGATTTAGTGTTCACAATTGGGGACAAAATATTCCTACGAGTCTCCCCTATAAAAAGTGTGATGCTGTTTGGGAAAAGAGGCAAGTTGAGCCCCAGGTTTATAGGACCCTACGAGATACTAGACCGAGTGGTATGGGTGGCTTATCGGTTGGTACTTCCTCCCGAGTTGTCCTTTATTCATCTAGTGTTTCACGTCTCAGTGCTAAAAAAATGTATATCAGACTCATCTCAGGTTATTGAAGCACCTGCTATACTGTTTGATGAAAATTTGTCTTACGAGGAGGAGCCGATGGTAATTGTTGATAGACAAGTAAGAAATCTACGGTCAAAAGAAATTGTGTTCGTCAAAGTTTTATGGAGAAATCATATTGTTGAAGAAGATACTTGGGAAGTAGAAAAATATATGCAAGCAAAGTATCCCCATTTGTTTAAGTCTACAGCTACGAACTTGAGTTAAATTCGGGGACCGAATTTCATAAGGTGGGGAGGATGTAATACACTATGTTTTTTAATAAGGGTGTATTGGTTGTTAGTATAATAATAATAATAATAATAATAATAATAATAATAATAATAATAATAATAACAATAATAATAAGCAACTATCTATTAAAAATAAAATAAGAGCTAATAATAAAAAAGGAAAAAAGTAAGGAATGAAAGACAAAGGGCCGAAGCCCATTAGAACTCCTACAATATTTAAAAAGGGTTATCTGCACCCTTCTAAGGAAAAGAAGCAGAAAGCTTCAAACGACAAAACAAAAGAAAAACGAACAGAGAAAGAAAAAGGGGGAAAAGAGAAGAAGAAGAAGAAGAAGAAGAAGAAGAAGAAGAAGAAAGCTTTGGGCAAAGACCTTAAGAAGAATTGGGAGTTGAAATTGAAAGTATTAAAGCTCTCCTTCGACTCAAGAGGTTAACCTTCTTCCCCTCATCTATTGAATTATTTCACTGCATATATGCAATTTTATGTAGTATAAAAGAATTCAATATCAACTTTCTCTTATATAAAAAGAAATATACAATTACTATGGAGATAATGAGGCTATAAAGGTTTGGTTTAAGCACTAACAGGTCTAATTTTAGAGGAACAAATTATACCAAATAGTTTGAAATTGATAGCATTATGAACTAGTTCTATGATTAAATATAAATCCACAAACTAAGACCCAAACGTGAACCCCGATGATTGGGTATTCTAAATTAGTGATGGATTTAGCCTAAATGAGGCAATTAACATGAGATCGATATTATGTAATTATAGATTGATTGGAGGAATTTGTATGAATTGCTCGAGGTGCAGCATTTGGTATTTTGGCACGAGTACTGTGAGTAGTAATCTTATCGCAATTTGTATTTTCATAACTTTCATGATTTACACATGATTTTTAATATGAATATGTTACCGATTATTTTGAGTTTCATGTGGGACAAGTCTTTTACTCGATATGATACCGAAATAGTTATTTGAGATGAATACCGTGGTTTTAAATATTTTCGTTGTCACTAGATCTATTTTACCGTTACTTGAATTTACTATTATCGAAAGGAAATTATATGATTTGATAAGACCCGAAATGCCCTATATTGTTTTAAAATAGTTTTTACAAGTATATACAGATTACAGAGATAAGTATAAATGGGAGTAGACATTGAAGGATCCCGTAGCTAACGACGGGTTCGTTAGACCTGGTGCACCTTGTAATTACTGATTACCGTTATAGCCCTCTCTAGTGGGAAGGTAGAACTAGCATACCGTTACTGATTTCCCTCGAGTAGGGACTACCGTTATATATGACTACTTGCAAAGAAGTCCACAATTATACCGATTACATGATCCGTTTATTGAAACCTCCCAAAAATATGAATACTAATATTATACAATGGTTATCGAGCTTATTACTAAATTGTTAATTATATTTTACTATAAAAAAAATGTGACTAGACTGAAAATTATTTATTATTTTTGAAAGGGCATTTTTATGTTATTTTCTCTTTGAGATACTAGCATGTTTCTGACTTGTCCCCAAACAAAAATGGTTGTGGTTAAGTGTTATTACTCACTGAGCTAGCGACTCTTTCCCCGCTAAATTTTTTTTTACAGAGACAACAGTTGATGCAGGCGAGGATTTCGTTAATTAGAGTGCACAGGTTGAGAATTCTTGGTGAGCCTCGCACTTGTTCGCGTGGGCGGAGATTTTTATCAATTGTTATGGTCTTTTCTTTGAATTCTTAGAGTCGCTCCATAGTCATTCTTTTAGAGTCATGCGTATTATTTTTCTATTAGTCTTATGTCGAGTGTCATTTTTTATTATCAAAGTCGAAGATAAAATAGTATTTCTGATTGTTAGTCGATTGATTAGTCATGGTGAAGACTATTTTGGTTAATTAATAAATTGTCGATTGTTTGAATTACTATTAGAGTGTTTGGTTGCTGATTTGAGACCAGAATTTTTTTTGGTATAGTCCAAAAATAGGGGAAACTCTGTCCAATTTTTTATAAAATTACCGATGAGGCTTACTTGGGAGCACTTGCTCCTAAGCGCCGGTAACAAAGTTACCCAAAGTACTCTCTAAGCTAACGAATCAAAATAGTAAATTAACAACAAACGATACTGAGGGTTAGAGAAAAGATTAAGGAGGTCTAGAGTTATGATTTTCCCTATTGTCAGAATCCTTCCCGCTATGTCTTCTATAATTTCGCCTAAGTATTCTCTACCGATCATGAGCACTCTTATTACCGTAAATATCTCCCGAGTAATTGCGACAATTTACTAGACGCACTCTCCCAAGCTACACTAGCTGGATTTTAATACAACTCACTTCAGATCGCACCCAAGGCTTCATTATCCCTAATCTCACCTTTAAACCCTCGGTTATTGATCCCACATATACTCTGGGAGTGGTGTTCTTCAACAATTACCTAAATATGCACTCTCTCCCGAGTTATGCATACTAAATAGGCACAGCTAATTGAGAGCTCTTCAATCAACAAGAATATAAATGTAGTTAAACAAATAGAGAAAAGCTATGACTCAATCATATAAAAACATAACAAGAATTTATCATACAAAAGGTTCTATCAAAACTCTAGATAACAAATTAGCTATTCATAATGGTATGTAAAACTATAATACTAAAAGTCATAACCAACAATGAAAAATAGGAAGAGAAAGGAAAAACTCGTAGAAGAATTCCCCGCCTTGCTCCTCGCGTGTCTCTGCCTCCTTAGGTCTAATTTGTGTCCAAAATATGTCCCCTCTTCTTCAAAATAGGTTTAGGACCCCTTTTATACAAGTTGGAATAG
>MU738218.1:45004-56343 GCA_026770625.1 Nicotiana glauca
AATGTAACCTTTTTAAATTTGTAGTCGACTACTCTTCAGACCTAGTCGATTTATGCGGAGATAGCCTGCATAAAACTATTAGTCCTTTCGATTTAAACAAGTGTTAATCACAATAAATAATAAAGGAACATAATATAATATGAGAGCAAAAAGTAAATGACACCAGTAATTTTTATACTGGTTCGGAGCCAATATGGTATCCTAATCCAGTCCTCTTGGGTTGCAAGAGTATTGTCTTTTAGAGCTCTTTGTAAATTGAATTGAGTACAACCTTTGTGATTTTCAGCAATCACCAGCAACGTTGATTTTCACTCGCACACCAACAACGAACAAGAGTTGGTTTTCACTCGTTCACCAACAACGACCCTTTGGTTTTAACTCAGTCACCAAAGAAACGAACAATGATACAATCTCTTCGACACACTGCCTCTCCAATATTTTTCTGTCTCTCTTCTCTCTTTTGTGTACGCAGTAAACCTAAAGTGAATTATAATGCTTGTTAAGAGTAGAATAAAAGAACTTGTAGTTGGATAGACAATTGTATAGAAGGTTGCGTACTTTTTCTCTTCTATGAACTCTTATATATATAGCCTTTTCAACTTGTTCTAGCTATTGCATAGCCCAAGAGTAATTTTTGTCCAAAGCCTTTTCCTGACCGTGCTTTATGAAACTTTCCATCTTGAAAACATTTGCTTTCAGAATTAGCCTTGAAAGTTGTCCAGATGGCTTCTTGATTTGCTTTAGTAATTAATCTTAACAATTCCTTGATTCTCTTAGACTTTGAGAATTATTTCCTTCCATATTTTGATACTCCAACGAACTCTTCATTAGTGCATGAACTTGGCCATACTTTGTAGTCTTTTTTTTTGAATAGATCTTCTCCATGATTTTAGCAACTTTCCTTTCATGATATTGGAAAACTTTCCTTCCATAATTTCCGCAGATTCTTCTTCTGATATTTAAAATTTGACTTGCAAATATTATTCCTTCTATGATGCTTGGAGATCAAATATCAGAAAATAATCTTCCTTGATAATATTTTCGCTCATAAATTCTTCTCATGATATTCTCTTTCTTATATTTGTTTGGATTTTTACCCGCATCTTCTTTCTTGAATAGACCTGTACAAAAATAAGATTACTATAAGAAAATATTCTTTGATTAATAATTATATTGGTTTGTTAATATCAAAATTAATACATAAAACCTTGAGACTAACACACAAGTCGTTAACTGCAACAACACATGTGTTATGATTACTTCCTAACCTTTATGGGAAGTTTAAACTACTTCGATTGGGCTTCCTCGGTTGAGTTATGGTGCAAGGGTCAAGGTGTTCACACTTAACCATAATGCAATACAAAAAAACAATGTTCTTTGAACTATTGAACTCATAAAAATGCAATAGAAAAAATGATGTTCTAACAAAACACTATAGGAAGACACAAACCTTCTTGTTGCGAAACCTTGGGCTACAAGTTTACACATGATTACGCAAGTTGAAAAGACTATATATATAGGAGTTCATACAAGAGAAAAAGTACGCAATCTTTTATACAATTGTCTACCCAACTACAAGTTCTTTATTCTACTCTTAACAAGTATTGTAATTCACTTTTAGATTTAGTGTGTATACAAAAGAGAGAAAAGAGATAGAAAAATATTGGAGAGGAAGTGTGTCCAAGAGTTTGTGTCACTGTTCGTTTCTTTGGTGAGCGAGTGACAACAAAAGGGTCTTTGTTGGTGAGTAAGTTGTCATGACCAAAAATTCACCGAGGGTCGTGGTAGCGACGGACACCGCTGTCAGGCAAGCCAACCAAAATACTTAATCAACTTTCAATTTTTGTATTATCTAAAATTATTTTTCTTTATATATTAAATAATGAATTAAAAAAATTTACAGGAATAACCGTGAAGTCTTTAACAAAACATAACATTTAATAATCCAAAAATCCTCCCAGAACCCGGTGTCACGAGTGCATGAGCAACTTCTAAGAAATAATATAATACAACAATCGTCCGTAATACAATATTGGACAAAAATAAATATAGAAAACTGAAAGAGACTCAGCTAGCTGCGGATCGCCTCGAGAAGTGCAGCTCACCTAAGTCTCCGTACCATCCGTGTTACTACGCCGAGTAGGCCACTAGAGATGCATATTCCTGTGCAACAAAAATGCACAGAAGTGTAGTATGAGTACGAAAATAAAATGTACCCAATGAGTCTCGTCTAATCTCGAAGAAGTAGAGGCGAGATGGCTATTTCTATACTTACTAATGGTCCAATGATGATATATCCATAATATATTAAATCGTGTATTTTTATAAACATGATTATAGTTCAATGGGTTAAAGAAAATAAACAATTATTTATTTTATAGAAAATTATTTTTTTTCATCATTTATACATATATTCTTATGCTAGAAAGAGGTAGCGACAACTCTAATAAGTTTCAGGGCAAGCGATACAAGCATGTGCAAATCATGCCGAGGTCGATGGACCGCTCCAACAGAAATGTAAATTGTGCACTGCTGAGGGTCGAACGACGCGAACCATAGATGCATCTATTTACTCTGTCGAGGCGTTCGGCCCGCTCCAAAATTAAACACACACATATAGTCAATCAAGAGTCCACACGGAGCAATTATCCAAAGAAAGTCAATCATCTTCTAACCATTTAAGAAAAATAAAGTTTAATCTTTTTAGAAATTTATTTACTAATTTGATGTGATTTAAGCAATTCAAGCTGTCAATAAGTTTAAGATTAATCCAAGTATAACATGCTCTTGGGTCCTAAACTACCCGGACAATAGCATAATAGTAGCTACGCATGGACTCTCGTCACCTCGTGCGCACGTAGCCCCCACAAATAGGAGCACATAATCAATTATTTTTACCTAAGGGGACATTTTCCTCTTACAAGGTTAGAAAGGAGACTCACCTCGCTCCAAAGGTCCATAACCGGCATTCCACGCCCTTCCGAAGACTCGAATCGATGCACAACGCTCCAAAACTAGCCAATAATTATGTAAGTCTATTAATATATACTAAGGTACACATTATAATCCAATTTATAAAAATTCCTAACCCCGATCGAAAATTTGACAAAAATGCACTCAGGCCCACGTGCCTGGAATCCGAAATATCTCGAAGATAAAGTTTACCCATGAACTCAGGAACTCAAATTTATGATTTTCTTTTAATTCCATAACAAAAATCGTAGACAAATTCCAAGAATAATAATTTTCTAGGTTTTCCGTCAAACCCCAAGTTTTCTACAAATTTCATGCTCAAATCCATACATAATTAATGTATTTAACTCAAAATAGGTGGTGATATCTTACCTTGTCATCGATGATGAAAAATCCCACTTGAAGCTCTCCAAAATCGCCCATGCCAAATGAAAAATGGGAGAAGAATGGCCAAATTCCGAATTTAAAACAACTCTCTGCCTCCAGCTATTGCCACACATGCGGCCTCTAGACTACTTATGCGGTTCCGCAAGTGCGGTTCCAATACCGCATCTGCCCTCCTTACCATGATGCCCCTCTTCTGCTTCTGCTACTCTACCACCGCAGGTACGGTCTCGCATCTGCGGTCCCAGCGTTCCTTTGCCAATCCCGCATCTATGGCTTCTCCACCGCAGGTGCGATCCCGCATCTGCGAATATATGACCGCATCTGCAGTCCCTTCTCTTCTAGCCCTAAACCGCATATACGGATCCTTTGGCCTCTTCTGCGGCTCTGCACCTGCGGCCCAATTCTCACAGGTGCGGTTATGACAACAACCAGCCCGTTCAGCCTTCCAAAAATTTCATTTTCGATCCGTTAACCACCCGGAATCCACCCGAGGCCCCCGAGGCCCCCGAGACCACCAACCAATCCCAAAACACATTATGGACTTGCTCGAGGCCTCAAATCACATAAAACAACGCTGAAATCATGAATTATCTCCCAATCCAAGCTTTATGAACTTTAGAACTTCCAACTTCTACTTTCGATGCTTAAACTTATCAAATCACGTCCGATTGATCTCAAATTTTGCACAGAAGTCATACTCGACATTATGGATCTACTCTAACTTTTAGACTAGGATTTCGACCCTAATATCAAAAAGTCCACTTCCGGTCAAACTTCTTGTCACACCTCTTTTTTCACTACACCCCCGGAAGAGGTATAATAAAGAGGAGTTTTTTCAATTAAAGGACAATCGAAACGGGATTATTTATTAAAAAGATTCAGAGTCGCCACTTGGGATAATCGAGGAAAAGATTGACTCTGTATTACAGTCCGCGAACCAAAAATTTGGGTAAGAAATTCTGTTAACCAGGGAGAAGGTGTTAGGCATTCCCGAGTTTCGTGGTTCTAGCATGGTCTCTAAACTGTTGTTAATTGGACTATTATTTGATTTTAAAACATCTTGGAACTATGTTCAATTTAAACTTTTTGACCGCTTTTAGTTAATTAATAGGGTTTTAGGAAGATTTCAACGTTATTTAAAACATGTCTTGTGTCACGACCCAAAATCCACTAAGGGTCATGGTGGCACCGGACATCACTGTCAGGCAAGCCAACCAAGAATGCATAATTAAATTCTAGTTTTAGTATTTGCGGAAATAATTTTTCTTATGCGTTAAATATTAGATAATAAAAATTATACACAATGAACATAAAGTCGATAAAAGGCTTAATACCGAATAATTCGAAAATTCTCCCAAAATCCGGTATCACAAGTGCATGAGCATCTACAGATAAGGAAATAAAATACAACATCCATCTAAAATACAGTGGACAAGAAATAAATACAATCTACTGAAATGGACTATACTAGCTGCGGGTCGCCTCGAATAATGCAACTCACCTAATCCCATAATTATCCGTGCTGCTACGCCTAGTAGGCCACTAGCGTTAAATATACCTGTGCAACAAAAATGCACAAAAGTGTAGTATGAGTATGTAAGCAACGTATAGTCAATGAGTATCCCGCCTAATCTCGAAGAAGTAGAGATGAAATGGTCAACTTCGACACTTACTAGAGGTCAATTAACAATATCCTAGAAATGTGAGAAAAATCATGGATTCATATAGTAGTTTTAATTCACAAAGCCAAAAAAATAGGTAAACACCTTCAACAAATAATCAAGGGCTTTCAAGGTTTATCCTTTATTATCTTATCAATTTATATCAAGCCACGAAGTGCCAATTTCACATTTAAAATTCTCAAGCGACAAATAACATGCGCAAATCACACCGAGCTGACGGCCCGATTCAACAGGAATGTAAATTGTGCACTGCCGATGGTCGAACGGCCCGAACCATAGATTCATCTATTACCCTGCTCGCGAATCATCCATGCGATGCGATCAACATAAAATAAACAATCACCATGCTCGCGAATCATCCATGCTGCGCAGGTACACATATTTGGAGTCGACACCACGAGTTACTAAGTTTTGAGACCAAAAATTATTTACGGGGCCTTACACCTATCCACATATAGATCTCACATAAGGAGATGTACATCGAGCCAAATTTGCTTATTACAACATAATACCGAATATCGGTCATAAGCATGCTAAATGCATAATAACATCCTTGAGGGAGCACATAGCGCTATAAGCTACAAAACTCAAGCACAACTGAGGTGCGATACACAATCTGAATCTAGTATTATTTCTACGCGGAACCTCAACATATAAGCGATTTCTCAAGCCGTCTCACGACTCCCACGGCGCAATGCATCACTACATGGATTATCTGACAACAAAATAACACCCTGACTACTGCATAAGGAGCGCATTACTGAAATGAGCACAACTGGCCTGACATAGAGCCCAAATTCACATTTAAATCTATCCACCGACCTCAAGTCGATCCTGATCATATCAAACTAAGCCAATAACCTTTCAAAGGTCCATACTAATTTCCCTCTTCTCATAACACACAAGGACAACCATCATAACCGGAGTACAGTCCCCAACTAAGAATTCGAGTGCCCTCCAGGCATCCATTCCCAATTTAACGATATCATCACAATTCTTCATACTTGGTCTAGATGTTTAATCAATCAAGTGACTACGTGCCATATTTAAGAAATCTTCCTATGGAACACACTCCCACAATCTACCATAACAATTAACTGGGTCTTACCTCCAACCCACCAACCGTACTAACGCTGAAAAGCAATCAAGAATCATTAACCATGATACAAGCCCTCTTTACAAAACACCAATCTCAGGTGTCGCTGAAGACAATCCCAACTTACTTTAAATACCGAAACTCCTTTCCTGCTCATCCGAGCTTGTGACATCTTTGTCCATACCGAACTGCAACTTTGATTCTCGTTTCAAATTTCATATTACTCGTTGCTCCCGACATGCCCATGAACAGTGGGACACGATTCTTCGTCATAATTCTAGACTTGCTAATAGATCAATACTTCATCACATCAAAGCTTTTCACTGAACTCACTTTAGGAGGAACACCGCAACACACCGTTGAATACTCATGACCGTAGAACATGAAAACATCTAAGTAGTGGTCTAAGCCACCATAGCTCTTCTGGAATCTGCTTCCACATAACAAGACATAATAGTAGAATGCTTCAGAATAATATCAATTACGGCGGCTGACAAGCCTCGTACGCACTGCCACAGATCACTTGCATAACTTAATCATGTTGAAAAAGCTGATCTCTACCGTCAATATGCCAACTAAATTAAAGCTAACCAATCTATCTCCTACCAATTTATCCTTCAATTGCCTTAAAAATAATACCAACTCCATTCAATACATAGCATACTCCATCTGCACTTATTCCGAGTGACCTTGAATCACGAGACCATACTGTTTCAAATTCCACGAAACATTTCGTACCTCCCAATTGCTACATCACAAGCCAAAGCACTCCGAAACATTCTGTGCCTCTTCTCGTAAGCTGTCTTCCAAGCTTGATTCTTAGACGTAGCCATAGGCTCGAAATCGATAGGCATCACACTTTAACTCCTGAATTAGTAGGACCATCACTGAGAGCCAACCGCTCTGACTAGGTCACGAATATAATCCACCCCATGAATCTTATAACATGCGAATACCCTCTCGACGAAGCACCCGAAGAACCCACTTCCTATGAAACTTGTATCTATACACGGCATAAATCCTGAATCTTTTCCCAAGTTCGGACATCAGCCAATAAGGCCAACGATAGCCCACCTTTAATACTTCCTTGCTCAAATTACCACTTATGGCCCTTTCCCGTAGCTGAAATAGCCCGTCGATATGCTAATAGCCAAAAATCTCGCAAGTAGTTAACCATGCAACCCAATCATAAGCGGCGGGACTCTCCCACTTAGCATGAAGACATCATTTCACAAATCTGGAATTCATCCGTCCTCTCATATCTTATTGACATTACCTCACGCAATCAACCGCTAAAGCTCTCGAAATCTTTCTGTAAAACCCCTTCTTATATTTTGACTCATTAACATATTTGCACAACCGATTCCTTTGCTATATAACCGATAGGATTCTTCGCAGAAGCCTTGCCAACCATGCGATCGCTAACCTGCTCACTTGGGTAACCCACCTATAGAAGCTCTCCCTGGCCTCTTCCAACGCCGCTGCGCGGGGCACAATCACTTCGATATCAATAACCTATACTGGGTCTGAGCTCACTTTCCAACTGCACAGGTCCATTTACCCCTTGTGGACATCATTTAAGTGTGCGACAATACCCTTTCAATTCAAAGTCATGCTACATCCTTATTCATTTAAGTGGCTTCTTTCCGTTATATTAAATATCCGGCCGCACAAGAATCCTTACTTCAAATTAGATCCGTAGGCTTCAATTTCCAGCCACTAAAATCCCAAATCATTCGAACCTCTCCTTAAGGTAGGTGGTCATCCTACTAAAAAGCAAATATGCAACTCCACCGCTCTCCCACTTTGGCGGAACTCATCCCCTTAATCGATTACTCGGCCTTTGGCCTCTTATACTCGACCTTCCAGAAACTTTATCCACTGCCTGACACTTCCCACATGTCCTTCGTCATACTTTGCTGCTCACTTGCTGTCTTAAACAAAATCTATCTTCGTGGCACCTGAACACACAATTTCTGCTAACTTAAACCTTTTCGAAGGCATCTTTATCGAACCGTCAACATTAGAAATACTGATTCAATCCTGAACTACCGCATCCTGCGATATCTGACAGTTGTGTCTCCAATACTATTTCACAATATCCCGTCATAAAGGTGAATTGTAGCAGATTATAACATCGAAAAACTTAGAACGTTCCATTAGGACCACGACACCCCATCAAAGAAGTAAGCTCCACCACGCTTACAAATACCAAGTCTCATTACTTCCACCAGCCCACATCCGACCATCCTTAGTCCGACTGCCTTTCACTTGTCGGGAATAAAGTACTGAATCCCTTGATTACACACTGAGTAAACCTCCCTTCAAGTCGTTCACTGCCCCGACACGTGGGCAAACATCCTACTATCACAACAATACTGCGGAATAATCGCTCATAAGCATCGTGGCAACCTATTCCTAGACTTAAGGCTCTTACAAGTTCTGTTACTGAGCTGAACAATAGAATATCCTTCCATAAGGCAACTATAATAGTCCAATCAACTATACAGGGAGAATCATCCCGCACCACATTTGTAGTGCTATCACAATCCTTCAATTTTCGATTTATAACAAGCGCTCGCGTAAGATTGAGTAGGAAGAAATCAGAGGCATAAGCCTCAAAGGAATTGAACCGCACAATAAGGAAATCAAGAAGGAAGTACTCCTAACAGTCCTGCAGCCTCCCGAGGATAAGTACAGACGTCTCCGTACCGATCCGCAAGACTCTACTAGACTTGCTCATGACTCGTGAGACCCTAGGAACCTAGTGCTCTGATACCGTGTTATCACGACCCAAAATCTACTAAGGGTCGCGGTGGCACCGGACACCGCTGTCAGGCAAGCCAACCAAGAATGCATAATTAAATTCCAATTTTAGTATTTGCGGAAATCATTTTTCTTATATGTTAAATATTAGATAATAAAAATTTTACACAATGAACATAAAGTCGATAAAAGACTTAATACTGAATAATTCGAAAATCCTCCCAGAACCCGGTGTCACAAGTGCATAAGCATCTACAGATAAGGAAATTAAATACAACATCCGTCCGAAATACAGTGGATAAGAAATAAATACAATATACTGAAAAGGACTATACTAGCTGCGAGTCGCCTCGAATAATGCAACTCACCTAGTCCCATAATCATCCGTGCTGCTACGCCCAGTAGGCCACTAGCGTTACATATACCTGTGCAACAAAAATGCACAGAAGTGTAGTATGAGTATGTAAACAACGTGTACTCAATGAGTATCCCGCCTAATCTCGAAAGAGTAGAGACGAGATGGTCAACTTCGACACTTACTAGAGGTCAATCAACAATATCCTAGAAATGCGAGAAAAATCATGGATTCATACAGTAGTTCTAATTCACGAAGCCAGAAAAACAGTTTAACACCTTCAACAAATAATCAAGGGCTTTCAAGGTTTATCCTTTATTATCTTATCAATTTATATCAAGCCACGAAGGGCCAATTTCACATTTAAAATTCTCAAGCGACAAATAACATGCGCAAATCACACCGAGGCGACGGCCCAATCCAACAGGAATGTAAACTGTGCAATGTCGAGGGTCGAACGACCCGAACTATGGATGCATCTATTACCCCGCTTGCGAATCATCCATGCGACGCGTTCAACATAAAATAAACAATCACCCTGCTCGCGAATCATCCATTCGACGCAGGTACACATAAGATACACAATCACCCTGCTCGCGAATCATACATGCGACGCAGGTACACATAATATACATGCTCAAATAGCCATTTAGAATCTTTTATCGGGGAATAATTATCCCAATAAAACCAATTCTCTTTTAAAAATTCAGGAAAATGACGTTAAATCCCTTTTTAAATTCATTTACTAATCCAGGGTGATATAAGCAATTAAAGCTATCAATGGGTTCATAAATAATCCAAGTATAACATGCTTTTGGGTTCTAACTACCCAGACAATAGCATAATAGTAGCTACGCACGGACTCTCATCACCTCGTGCGTACGTAGCCCCCGCAAATAGGAGCACATAATCAATTATTTCACCTTTGGGGACAATTCCCTCTTACAAGGTTATAAAGGAGACTCACCTCGCTCCGAAGATCCATAAACGGCCTCCAAGTCTTCCCGACGACTCGAATCATTGCCAAATGTTCCGAAACTAGACAAATAACGGCAAACTAATGAGAATATACTCGAATACTTGTTAAAAATTCAAATTATACAAATCCCCAACCACGCTTAGTGAAATAACCAAAATGCCCTCGGGCCCACGTGCACGGATTCCAAAATTTTTCGAAGATATACTCTACCCATAGCTTCACTAGCTCAAATATATAATTTACTCCTAATTCCATGCTCAATTTCGTGGTAAAATCTAATTTATCAAGTTTCTAGGTTTTCTTTTAAGAATCCCAATTTTTCCCACAATTTTCATGCCTAATTCCTTGATATAATCTTGTATTTAACTTGGAAATGAGTAGGGGTAGCTTACATTAACACGGATGACAAAATCTCTCCTTGAAGCTCTCCAAAAATCGCCCAATGAAGTGAAGAAAATGAATGAAATGAACTCAACCCCGTTTCAAGCTTTATGAACTTCGAAATTTCAAAATTCTATTTCCGATCTTTTAACCTATCAAATCACATCCGATTGAACTCAAATTTTGCGCACCAGTCATATTTGACATTACGGACCTACTCCAGCTTTCGAAATCAGATTTCGAACCCGATATCAAAAAGTCCACTTTCGGTCAAACTTCTCAAAAACCTCCAAATTTCTATCTTTAGCCAAATGGCTTCAAAATGACCTACGGACCTCCGAATTCACTTCCAATCGCGCTCCCAACTCCAGAATCACCATACGGAGCTACTCCTAGTCTCGGAATCCCAAACAGACATTGATAACATTGAAATGCACTTCAGGCCAAACTTATGAAATTTCTTCTAAAATGCTAAGTTCCACAATAAGCGCCAAATGCTAACTTCCATAATAGTTTCGAAGCTTTATGAACTTCGAAATTTCAAAATTCTATTTCCGATCTTTTAACCTATCAAATCACATCCGATTGAACTCAAATTTTGCACACAAGTCATATTTAACATTACGGACCTACTCCAGCTTTCGAAATCAGATTCTGACCCCGATATCAAAAAGTCCACTTCCGGTCAAACTTCTCAAAAACCTCCAAATTTCTATCTTT